>LPNX010437522.1:675557-797524 GCA_001517045.1 Pseudotsuga menziesii
GTTAGGGTTCAGGCTGCTCCTCTATTAAACAGCAGTCACCAACACGCAGTCTCCAACTCAGCAATATATGTGTGATATATTAATATTTTGCAGTCACGCAATGTATAATATATCAGTCTTCATTTTCTGACATCTAAAACGAGCAAATTGCAACACAATAGACTGCAAACACTCAGGCCCAAATTATAGGGCAAATAAAGATTGAAAGCAGCGCTTCACGGCCACAATACAAAGAGAGGGTTTATGCTAATGTATTGGAAATGTTCTTTCATACTTCAAACCTTTCAAATTTCAACTAATGAAGTGCAACGAGAATGCTGATAACTTTTGGGGCCGTAACTTGTATGACTGAAGGATTCAGGAAAGCCAACCGATACTGATACAAAGCTTCAGAAGAGACTCTTTACAGAAAATTGTCAGTCTTCATATTCAACAGCATGTAAGCTCAATATATGCAGCATATAAACTTAGCATATAAACTCACGCATAAAACAAGGTCAAACTATATCGCAGCTGAGTGATATTCACACAATATTCACATGAAAACTCAGCACACGGGCTCATACACCAGTCAGACTTTGCAGCTCATCTATGGTGGAATTACAAGCATGCTGTTTTCACAAAGGAGAATACAATTTTTCAAGAGATACCACTGATAGGTATTTCTGATATATCAGTCATGCAGCAAGTATTATATATCAGTGCATATATGCACCACGCAGTCTCTTCACGCTGTTTCTTCAGCGCATTCCCATGCAGTCTCTTCAGTTCATTCAACGCTCAGCGCACCATTCAGTCTTCAATGCATAGTCTTCAACGCAATCTCTTCTCATACGCAGTCTCCTCCACACAGCTCTTTAACCAAGCAGTCTTCAAGGCAGTGTATACAAGCGGATCAAATATCAGTCACAGGCTCATCAACACACGCAGTCTTCAAGATATAATATCTCCAGCAAGCATTATATCTCCAGCAAGCATTATTCCTCCAGGTCCATCACGCAGGCGGCAGGTAGTCTCCACGCAGGTTCATCACTCACTTTTTTTTTTTTCACGTCGGGTTCACCACGCATCACGCATTCACAGCTCCACGCAGTATGCCATCATTCAGATAACAAATGGACTCTAATTTCAAAGGATTTCCATTTCAACGCCATGGACGCTTCTCACTGATCGCTGGTATTCTTCATGAAATTGTGGAGCAAGAAATAATCCCACTCTTGCCATGGGACACCCGTTCCCTTCTCATTGCCTTGAGCGAAGCGTGGGGGAACGCGTTAGACGCAATTAGAGTACAAGGCGGGAACCCTAACCCTATTCATGGAGAAGCAATCCATTCAAATATGAGAAAGCAGCTTCAGGCTTAAGGAATGAAGATGCGGCCCACAAAAAAATTAGGGTTTCCAGACACGTAGAGTGGCGTGAGACTCAACTTCTATCAATACGAATTAAAACAAATGAAGAGACCGGTACGTGGAACCATTCTAGAACTTATAATCTCATACCCATTTTTTTTGATGCAGGTCTGAGTGCATATTATGAAGGCGTGCAGGATACAGGACAAAGTTTTCACCAATGCGCTAAGTGTTCCATTCTACAAAATCGCAGCACAATATCGCAGCACGAAAAAGGTAGATGCAAGCTCACTGCAATCTTAACGCAGCCTCAGAGAAGGGCGTTCATTCAGCTAAGAAATTAGGGTTAGGTATACACTGATTCTAGCAGAAAACGAATGCGCGCAGGGGCAGACTGGCGATGGGCAGGCAGTCTGAAAGAGCAGACTGGCAGGTAGAATGGCAGCGTTCTGATAACACAGGGAGAATGGCAGGCATGCAATGCAGCCAGGAGTTATGGCAGGCAAATAGCCAGGCTCTGATACCACTTGTTGGTAATAACTCCCGATTGATTATTCTATTCATGGCTAAGCATTCATTTATACATTCATGTGACGGTTGTGTTTCACCTTCCGTCCAGCCTTTTCGGCTTCCAACTATTCCTATTTATTTATTTACAATATTATAATCCCTAACGGATTATATTCTAACAAGTTTACTCCATTTTTTATAACGATGACCTCTCCAACATCCCGAATGACCAGCTAGCTTATCAAAGAATTAGGGATTCTGGGCTCCATGCCATTGCTGCTAGACTTGCAATTCTTCCTTATAACGACACTGTCAAATGGATTATGGAACATGCAAACCCCACTGACCGTTCCTTCAACGACATTTCACGGTCACAACTTGCTACCTTTCGCCCTGATGTCTTTATCAAAGCATATGGTCTTAAACCAGTTAGGCAACCCCTTGATGCAGACTTTATTCGAGCCTCTAAGACCAGGTTCAATCTCACTGAAATGTTAAAATCATGGACGAGTGAACCCAGTAAGTTTTCTCAGAGGAAAGATGATCTTTACCCTATCGCCTGGTTTAAGGAACCCTATTCGTTACTAGCAGCTATGTTATGCAGATTATATGGTCTTCCCAATTGCTCTGTTTTCAAGGCCGAATGGGCTCCAGTCGCTCACCACGTCCTAACCACTAGCGAATCCTTCCCATGGGACTCTATTTTGTCCCTTGAACTTAAAACAACAATCTAGAGTTATCAAAAGGCCACTGCTCAGAAGAAACCTAATTTCTTTTTGTCAGCCTTTGTCATTGATTTGTCAGCCTTCGTCATAAATTCCAAATTTTGACTAAGTTAAAATAAAGAAACCATGATAAATGTTACAGGGGCCTTGAAACGATTTAAAGGATTCAAACAGTTACCTTTGTATGTGTAATTGGGGGCTCCCGTGTTTAGATAACATGGGATCTATTGTACCTACAACAAGAAGATAGTAAATGCACCTGCTGGTTTATATTGTAAATTATGTCGATCAATGGGTCATGACGAGAAAGACTGTAGAGCATACCAATTGCTGCAAGAAAAGACGATCAACACATCTGATGAAGAATGATGAATAGATACAAGCCGAGCGGGCTTAGGCACAATACCCTCAACCAAGGGGGGGTCATTTTAAAGGTCGAGGACGTGGAAGAGGATTTGGTCATGGAAGGGGCCAAGTTCTTTGTTATAATTATGGACAACCAAGACATTTTGCCAGAGAATGTACTAATCCCACAACAACGTGTTCATATTGTAAAGCATTTGACCACACTATTGAGGAGTGCTCGCAGCTGATTGCTAAATGGAAAGCCAAAAACCCGGGAAACCAAAACCAACCTCAAAACGCAAATCAAAATATTCAGAAGATTTTTGTCGAACCTCAACAACCCAATATTGTTGTCATAACAAGAGGAGTTGCTGCGACTGGAGGAGATCAAGATGTACTGTGTGTAAGTTCGAGAGTTCGGCGGGCGGTACCAAAGAAAGCACCGTTTGATGTTTAGAAAGGAAAGGGAGTCTTCTTTGATGCACGAGATAAGTTTGGCGACATAAACCAGGCGTCGACATCTGCTACTGTTCCAGGATTGGATGATGGACCAATCTTGGAAATGCCTCAAAGATTTAAACAATTATTCCAAAGAAAGCCGACAAAGAAGGTAAGCAAGTTGAAAGATTTCTTTAAGTGTTGTTTAGCACTAATAGAAGATAAGGATGTTGTAGCAGAACTATCGGCTCTGATCGAAGAATCTTGACAAAGTGTGTGACCAGAGAAAAAAGTTAACCATGTTGGTAAAAGATCGAAGACTAGTCGCTAGTTAAGAATGAATGCCCAAATAGGTGATTATGATATGGACTTTATCATACTAGATTTGAGGCCAAATGTTAATATTCTGACAAGACAAACTTGGGAAAGCATGGGAAATTCGAGACTAGTATGGTCTCCTGTTCAGCTACGTTTAGCCAATCAGTCGAAGGTCCTGCCTATTGGTCGACGAACACAGATTCATGTCGAAGTGGAAGGACTTCGAACCTTTGTCGATTTTGAATTCATAGGTATTGTTGATGATACGAATCTGTATCCCGCACTTCTAGGGATCGATTGGGCTATTGACAATCAAACAGTCATAAATTTTAGAAAGAGAATATTGTCATTTGAAGATACAGAAATACGGGTGGTCGCCCCAATTGATCCTTTGGAGGACCAAAGATATGTCGAGCAAGTGAACAGTGAAGGATAAGAAGGATATTTGGACAATATTTATAGTATTTTCTCTGCGATGGATGATTATATTACCCGACGACTGTTGGTAATCTAAGTTGGCGAAGCATTATCTCTTGTACTTCAAACTTAGAAGAAGCTCTGGAGAGCTGGAAAAATCGAGTACATGGAGTGTCGATGTGAAAGTGTGCAAAAATTACGAAATTTGTGCGACGGGTAGGTACTCAGGTATGTGATCTACCTATATATGAAGGATTGCTTAACCTGGACGTATTTCTTAAAGAATTTGAAGAAAAAGTATCGGAACATTGACGCTTGTTAGCACTGGATGTTGCATTGAATGCTACACCCACTAAGTGGTGGGTTTCTCATAAGCAATCTATTTCAGAGTGGCCTCAATGCCGACGGCTGCTGGAGAGCAGATTTGGCAAGAATATGTCTTATACGGGCCAAATATATACAGGATTGACAAATCATGTCGAGCATATTGAAAATTGTTGTGCAACATGGAAGACGTCGCCACGACATGAATGGGTTCATCAGTTTATAGTATTATACACACTTTGGATATGATACCAAGGAACTGGTATATGTCAGTTGAGCTGCGACGAGAGACTGTAGAATGGGAAGAGCTAGCTACCAGTTTCACACATACTTTTAGCTTTGTTGATGACAATCCAAGGATTGATTTTGCTCTGCAAGTTATAAGAACCAAGATTTTTGAAGACATCTCTCTGTCAATGTCGGGTTTTCCTCAGAGCAACGCAACAGTTCAAAACAGGATGGAATGTTATAATGCAACTGGCGACCCAGATGATGATGATCCACGTGACATGCATATTCATGAGTCTGAGGGTAATCAAGCAGTGGAGGGAGCTGGCTTATCAAATGACAGATTTCTAAAGCCCCTTAGAACAAAGAAGGCAAATATTAGTTCTCCAGAAAATCCGAAATTTACCAATATTGGAGACTATCGGGATGATGAGACAGGGGAAAATTACAGACTTATTGCATGAATTGCAGGATCTATTCCCTACTAAGTTTTCGGAGATGAAGGGGATTATTGGTGATCTGAAAGAAATGAAGATTCCCCTGAAGCCCGATGCAAAACCTATTAAACAACGATCGTACAAACTCAATCTAAGATATGAAGAGAAGGTCAAGATAGAGTTAGACAGAATGCTAGATGCAAGCATTATAGAACTTGTAGAGGAATCCGAATGGATTAGCCCTATGGTGGTACAAGTCAAGAAAACTGGTGAAGTTTGCATCTGTGTCGACCTATGGAAATTAAACAATGCATGCCTACATGATCCATTCCCGACACCGTTCACTGATGAAGGATTGGAGAATGTCAGAGGACAAGAAGTGTACTCGTTTACTGGTGGATTCTCTAGCTACCATCAGATAAGAATTGCAAAGCAAGATCAGTACAAGACAACCTTTGAGACAGAGTGGGGATGCTTCCAATATACGGTAATGCCTTTTGGACTCAAGAATGCCCCTGTTATTTTTTCTAGAATAGTAGTAGTTGCTTTTAAAGATTTCATCCATAAAGTCCTTGAAGTATATTTTGATGATTGGACAGTCTATGGGTTGGTGAAAAATCATATTGAGAGTCTTAGAATGATGCTCAATTGATGTAGACATTTTCAGATTTCTCTGAATTTGAAGAAATGTATTTTTTGTACTCCTTTTGGTATCTTGCTGGGTCACATGGTCTGTCGAGATGAAATATTGATGGACCCTACTAAGATTGTGATTATTGTAGACCTACCTTTTGCCGCAAGTTTCAAGATATGTCGCAAGTACAGAATTTTGTCGCAGACTATATGTTTGTCATAAGAGAAATGTTGTCGAAGGCTATATGTCTATCGCAAGTGACAGTTGGAGGGTAGTTAAGTTAAGGTAATGGGATATTTCGGCGGTTTGCTTTTTGGTCACATCTGCCATTAATGCATAATAATTAATTGTTGTCATGATTAGTGAAGTGATGGTTCGATTGGTGGTTTATTGGAATGATGGGAAAGAGTGCCCCATGTGATAGAATTTGCCACCACCATTTCCATTTATTGCAAACTTGTGTGAGCGAACAACTTCCTGCATGCGTAAACCTATTTTCATCTTCGCACGGAAGTTTGTTCATTCATTTGTATCCAACCGAGTAAATTCTTGAGCCAAGTCGTATGTCTGCAACACCTTTGAAGCCAAAGTCATTTTGTTGATTATGGTAATCCTTGTATCGAGCACTAGAACTAATCAAGAATCTGGCATGGAGGTTCCTTCTCCTACACCCATTGTTAAAGAACCTCTAGAAGTTATGTCACGACCGAAGTCGGTTATGCCACCAAGAAAGAAGCGCACTGGCCGCGGAATTGTTCCTCCACAGAGATTTAAAGCTACCCACGATGTCAAAGCATCAGGATCTGGGTCCACGACCTTTTTGCCTAGATACATTCCCCTAAGGAAAGATGATGCCCATAGCGTAAATATCAGCAACAATGCCAAGTATCCGTTGGTTAAGCTAGCCATCTCGAAAGGCGTCCATGTTACTACAAATATTCTACCGAATTTGAAGAAGATGGGATTCCTAGACCATGATCTATGGAATTATCCTAAACTCGCCATGTCGTAGTACATGACTTCTGTGCGAGAAACTGAAGATGGATCGCTTCACCTTGTCCCATTGGAGTGGGAAAGAGGACTGCAAAAGTCAGGCATATTATCATTGATGCACATTCCCCATTTTGGTAGCACAGCAAAGTTAATACGTGTGTAAAGCAATTGTTGGTTTGCTTTCATGGAGGCTGCCTTTGGTTGGATAGACGAATTTCGGTGGACGTCGACCTGATAGCTTCAATCACCAGACTACCTCTTGCAAGGGTCAACCCAGCATCGTTCTTTGTTGGAAAGGAGCAGGACCCGGGCTTAACCACCCGGATGGAGAAATATGACCTAACCAGAGATAAGAGAGGTTTCTCCATTGCCTCTATCAATGATATTGTTGTTTGGTTCGCAGCAGAAGTGTTATCAAGTAAGATGCTCAGGAAGATGTGACCAAACCAGTGTACTACTGGAACCATTGCTGCAATAGAGAAGTGTGCTGCGGGTGTCCAGATGAACTGATTGACCTACCTACTGAATGAATTGTTAGCAGATGCCACCGATGCAAAGGAGAAAGGTAATCCATTTACTTATCCATGGATGTTAATTTTGATATCATTTGTCACATGGACTGAGCCACCAAATTATTAGGGGATGGGTGTGCCTGTGCTATGTCGAGGGGCGCGATACCAAAACCTTTGGTATAAGAAGGAGAATCTGCGCCGACAGAAGAATAATAAAATTGAGTCTTATTTAAATGTTGATGCACTGAGGCATCACATTGGGAACCAAGCAAGGATTGTTGCGAACATTGCCCATAGTTTCCGTAATATTATCAGATTTTCGGCTGGGGCTCGCCACATCTATCTGCAGCCGCGATAAGACCCTGAGAATCAATGGTTGGCAACTGAGTTTCGGCTAACTAAGGAAGACATTGAGACAATCATTCAGGACTGGCCCGAAAAGTGGAGACGACCTGTTGTAGATGATCAATTATTTACCGACACTGAAACGCAACAGAATGGAACGTCGAGAAATCAAGGAGATCAACAAGGAGAAGAAAGCCCACGGAGCTCTCCCTATGAAAGTAAAGAAGAATCTAGCGCGACCCCGACAGATCAGGAATTGGGTGATAAGCGCAAAAGATCTGAAGGATCGAAGAGCAGTCATAAGAAGCGGAAAGCCGATAAAACATCTAAAGTTGTTGGCCTTACCAATGATGACTACAACCTCATTTCTAATCGAATGGAGGAAGTTTCCAATGAGATTTGTAAGAGGATTGATGAGAGGAATATTGACTTGGTAGGAGGCATTACGGAATTACCGGAAACTCTCTATGTCGTAGTAAAATAAATTAGAGTAGCGATCGGGCGGGAACCATTCTAGACCAAGTCGCAGGAAGAAGTCGATCCTTCCGAGGATCGACCTATCGAGGTACCAGCACCGCCACAGCACAGAAGGATTCAAGTGTCTCCTAAGGCAATTCATTTGGGCACGCCAGAGCATAATGCCATGATCAAAGACATTGGTCATGTAAGTGTTGATTATTCTGTAATTACTATGTATCTACAGCATATGATTCAACAGGCTGCAATAGAAGAGCTGAAGGAAAGTGAGCATGCAGTGTTTGAGCAACTCAAACATTCAAAGAATATCGTCGGATCGCTCAAAAACAAAGTGAAAGAGACAGAGCAGAAATCACAAAGATGGCAGGAGGATAGGTAAAGATTGGAGCAAGTTGTCATGCTTTCCTACCATGAATTCTCTAAAGAGGGAATTATGACTAAAATGCTCCCAGATGTCAGTTTTTCGACTTAGGGAGGTAGTTTTCGACCTCCGCCAACAAATTGCAGAGTTAGAAACAAAGTCGACTCCCAGTACACCACCTGATGTACTGGAAGCATGACATAATGCAGTAACTGAAAATGTGCAAAAGATTCAGGAGGCCGAGGCGCTTTGTGCCAAAGCATATGTGTAGGTTTCTCAGTCATGGGAAGCCTTAATGGATGATGCAGAGTTGGAGCAAGTGACAGAGCAACTTCATACAGTAGAAGCGAATTTGAATGAGTTAAGAAATGAACTGAAAAACTACTGCTGGTTGAGAAGATGAGCAAGGTTGATGTCTTCAAAACATTACAGTACCAGGTTGCTAAAATGCGGACACAACAGCAAGGATGAACATAACATGTCACCGAACTTCAAGCTTAAGCAAAGCAAGTTACAAGAACCATCGACTCGGTCCATGAGCAGGTGCAACAAGTGATGGGAGCGACAAGAGTTGGAACTTCGGAACATATCAATTCTGAACTTGTTGAGAAAACACAAAAGGAAAAAGAAGATGTGCAAAGAGAAGCAAAAGAGGTAATGAAGATTAGTCGAAATTTTAGAGTAAACTTAATGTGATAGAATCTTTTGGTTAAGGTGGCTCGAGACGAGCCACAAGTGAGTGTTGGGGGGCTTGTTGGCCTTAGGAAAATGTGTACCAATTTTGATCGGAAAAGTGAAGAATCCGGTCGTAAGGCGAGCAAGGCCGCGACAGAAAAGGAGAGGAGTAAGTCGAATCTGGGAATTCGACATGTTTGAGAAAATAATAAATGTAAGAGTGAGTTAAGTTAGACTAATAGTCTATCTTTGGGAATTGGCATGATTGTAACCTAGGCCGTTAGAGCCTTTATTAATGTAGCGGGATTCAATGGGGTAGTTAGAACAACCAGTCAACTGTTAGTTGAGAACTAGTTGACGGTTGAAACAAGAATTGTAAAAGGTATAAAGGATCAATCCAAGCAGTGTGTGGACAATCAAGAAAAACCTTAAGGTTGATCACCCCATTGCAAAACCCTATGAGATCAATAGACAGGTCAACAGAGAAGAAAAGAAAGCATGAGAGCATGAGAAAGATAGAGAAACCCCATCCATTGTAAAGAAGATTTTGAGAGAAGTCTGCAAGCTGAGTGCACAGACTGAAAGTGTTCCAATATTACTCATGCCAGATGAAGAGCACTTTTGTGGTTTTTCCTGTATGGGTTTCCACGTTAATCCTCTATGTCTTTGATGTCTATGTAACTTATGTTTAAGTCTTTATGAGTTTGTTGCACTAATATTGATTTTATGTTGTGGAATGACAATAATAATGATCGAGAATATGCTTTGATCTGTATATTTTATATGTTGTGAATGTGTCCACGGATAGATCTGCTTCTTGCTGTGTATATGTCGCTAGTAATCCATCCCTCTGTTTCGATCGGGTTGTGTCTTAATGTAATCACGAAGAAATCCCCTTCCTTAACTGCAAAAATCTGGTTCTAGCAGTCCCATTAGATATCTCGAGCGAGACTGCACCTTTGCGGGTGTTGTCGACGGGGTTACGCTCTGTCGGGCCAATATCTTGGGCTTTGTTGGATTAAGAGGGAAATCTAAACCTAGGTCAATGGAAAAGACGCCAACAAATTGGATGATTTGACTTGTAGGGCCTATCTTAGGGGGAGGTCTTACTTTGCAAATTTGGGGTTCAAAACCCTTCTAAGACCCATTTGAGGGCTTTGTTATCACAATTCTTGTAGTTGCTCGTAAAGTGATCCTATCCAAAATGGCAGATGAGAAAGGCAACTAAAGTTGTGACATACTGCAACCAAGACCTTTGAATAAGTTCAGTTGTCACACCGGTCAAGGCTATCGGCACTTTAGACCAAGCTAAGAGCTAAGGCTGGGGGCGTCCCTATAACCAAGATCCCTAAAAATGAGGAAGGCAAGTAGATAACCCAGGGAAACTTGATTAAATCTCTTAGTATAAATGTTAGTTAGACATTTGAGTGATTACTAAGAAAAAATGTGCCCACATGAAAAGCCCTAAATTACCCTAGGGTTTTACGCATGAAAATCAGATCTAAGGGTAACTAAGGGAAATTAAGTAAAATTGGACAAGGATTATTTGCTAGATGCAAGATTAGACAAATAAAAGTTATTCTAGCAAACCTAGTTTATGGAATAAAAGATACCCACTTCCTGAATGAGGACGTCCCTTCTCTAGAGGCAAGACCAGTGTTTCGGATGGGCATATGGAGTCTGATGGTCATGAAAATCTAGATCTAAGGGTTTTGAATTATTTCCAAGGTGGGTTTAAAGTTTCATTTTCAGCCACAAACCAGAACCTACAGATTTACAAAATGGGGGTTTTAATTATTTTAATTATGCCCAAGAAAGGATTTAATGAAAAATAAAATATGGAAGAAATTCAACTTACCACGAAATGAGAGTTGCCATGAGATGTTTCCCTTTGTCCAACATTGTCAACTTGGAAGTTTTCTTTATCCTTGGTTGAATTCGGTTTGCCCAATGCACCCCTCCTGCCAAAGCCAAATAAACAAAATAAATAAAACTAAAATTGTGCTTGATTCGAATTTAACGAGAGAAGAATGTTTTTAAAAGAGATCAAGAAAGAAATACGAATCGAATGCGAAGCAAAATCAATAAAAACCCCCCTTGAAAATGTCTCGGAAAGAGAGAGAGAAAGACGCCCCTCTAAATCGCCCTCTACCAAGTGTGCCCTCTTGCAAAGTTAGATCACACCCCACATATGCCGAGAAAATAAAAGATAAACATCCAATGCCCAAAGAGACACAAAAACACAAGAGTCACGAACTTCTCTAAGATTTCACAAGTAAGCCAAAAGGTCTTCTATTATTATTTCCAGCAAAGAACCAAATTCCCGATGGGAATCAATGAGGGGGGTCTCTTCTTTATATAGCTTTTGAGAGACACAAACCCTATCTTACTTTTTCATCCAACAGTTGAGATTAAAACATCATCAAGAGTGGAGATTACATCTTTTATTTTTACATGGATCAATACAATTGAGGGGGGTGAATTACCTCATAAAGCCCATTTTTACAACATGATAAATCATTCTTTTTGCAAGTTTAACACTTAGAGGACATGGGGAAATCATTAGGGGGCCCCTTTTACATATTTTTAAAGATACAACTTGATCTCTTTTATTTTGGTTATTTTAATCAATTTTTCCCCATGGGGACGTCCTCCCTAAACAAGCCAATAAAATAATTTGGGCCCCCAAGCTAAGTAAAATTGGTGCAAAATGATCTGGAAAGCCATCATACATCATCAAAAATCATTCCCGAGACATTTCCTTGACTTCCCTAGCCAAATCAATTTTCTTGAGCGATTTCACAGTTCATTTTTGTAGATACAAACTCCCGTAACAAATAAAATGCTCATAACTCTCTGTTGGATGCATACTAGGACAAACAGGCCGCAAAAACGAATCCAAAGACTTGGTATAATGGTACTGGTGACTACTCATACCCACTGATCCACTAAAATGCCTAGGAGAACCAAAAATATCGCCATCTCATAATAAAAATAATGGCCAGAATCAATAAAAAATAATAATAAACTTTGGAACTTGATAACTATGATCTTTTGATGAAAACTAAGACTGCAATATTGGTCCTGGGCATGTCTGGAGCAGATATAACCAATGTTGATTTTTGTAGTCACTACCTTAGGAACCATGTTTGACTAAGTCAACTAGGTTGACCATGTCAAAAGTACCCAAAGGGCCAAACTAAAGGTGGAGCAATAATCTAGATGATCCTGAACACATAATGTACAGATGAAGCTCATATGATTATGTTAGTATCCAAACTTAAAGTCTTAAACATTTATAGCATGACAGTGGTACAAAATTATAAGCATGCATCAGACTTAAATCAGAGTAACCATTTATTCTTTTACAAAGCCCCTTAAGTATGCTCTCTTACAAAACATAGGCAATTAGCTATGATGGGTGAGGTGATGAAACTAAGGCCAAAGGTAAAGAGAATGACTTGATGACTTTAACATAGTGATCTTTCATACTTAAGCAATTAAGGTATCCACTTGAATTAATGATGAACAAAGAACATTAGGGAATGGGAGTGTCTCACACATGGATGAGTTGGTTTGAAAAGTGTCCATTCAACTTTAACATATGTCTAACGCTCACATCCAAGCTAAAATCAAAGTTTTGTGAGGTCCTTTTCTAGGACCCTTGCATTGAGTATAGCAGAAACTGTAGTGAAAAGATCCTATGGGACACTTAGAATTAGTTGTCCCTTACTCTATCTCACATCCCAACCAGTAGGCTCTATGAGGAATTAATCATTACATTTTTCAACAATGGCCAACATCCTTTAGATTTAGCATTTATTTGTCCACTGTTTTGTTATGCGTTTCACAATTTCATTTCATAGCCCTTTTAAGGTGTGTCTAAAGACAATTTACAAATTTATTGGATGGGCTTACATTTCTTCAAGATATAGAATATTATATATAATGCATGTAATGATGCTAAACAAAATGCTTCAAGTTTTAGCTCACAACTCTTCGGACAACTAGGGGGAATATCCACAGTCAAGACAAAACATCGGGGGCAACCGACCAAAGAGGTCAACGCTTCAAAACCCAACTAACCTAAGCTCAGGAACCAACATCAGTGGGTTCTCCTGGCCCAGAAGGATCAAGGACTCGACAAGTTTTGTCGCACAACTAAGAGCCGAGACACAAAACATGGGGTCTGACATCATAAGCTAAGTGGGAAAATAAGGTGTCTTCAATCTCACAAGTCAAAGTTCAAGTCAAGGTAAATGTCCATATGGAAGACACGAATGGGTGGAGATAGTGAAAGATGATGCCAACCTAGCAAGATAGCATAAGTTTGTTTGAGAGGAGCATATATAATGGCCTTACATAAAAGAATCAATAACCACTCACAATATAAGTCATCCAAGAAAAATATTACCACGATGAGCTAATCAATGCCAAGTCACAGCTATTAAAATAAACAATAGAGACAATCATAAATCCAAATACCACCTGTATGTCTGCTCAACCATATACTTGCCTCTACCTAAAATACTAATCTGCCAATTGTGTACCATATATGTTGATCTACTCGAATAAACTGTGTCACCACTAAGGTCATCTCAGTGGACTAGGAAAATCTCAATTATGGCAAGGGAATGCTCTGCATTTACTAGAATAATCTCTAGCAATATCAATACTCAGCAAACGATCCATGTTGTATCCCCATCTATCTGACTAACTTGGAAATAGAGAAATATCTAGTTGTTGCATCATGGTAGCTCAGCTACAATGTATGTGATAACAGGCTTAAACGATGTTTTTTGAGGTCAAAAGCTAATGAACATAGTTAGTATCACCTCCATGTTTTTCCAAACTCCGAGAGCTTTCCAACAATGCAAATTTCAACTCAATCGGAGTTTCTATGAGAAAGTTATGCCTCCTACAAGTTGACCTATCCTATTGCCCACCATGGTACCAAGTTGATTCCACATAAACTCTCATCACCCACACATGTGGAGCTAGTCACATGTGGACTTTCAAGAACAATCTGTAGGGTCCAAAACCCTAACCCTAATCAAGAGTTAAGGCATGTAAAAACCCTAAAACTAGCCCTAGATTGTTATCAAGCATTGTTAAATATTGGGCTAGTAGGAGAAGAAGGGGGTTCCATTCTTAAGGTCTTATTGTATTGTTTCATAGCTGAGCAAAAGCCAAGGAGTAGATATTAGAGCATAACAGAGGAAGTAGGAGATCCTATAGGAGCCATATAGGCCACAACATCATAGGAAACTCCATAGAGTGTACCACTTTTTTTTATTTGCATTGCACATATTAGAGAAGAAAAGAGCAAGGCATAGTCCTCACTTTTGGCTAAGCTTTTCCCCATAGTGGGGTTTTCCTCGGGTATATCTTGTGTTATTTGTGTATGTGTGGATGTGTTATTTTGCTTTAGCTATTTTCCTTTCAATTTCAGTTTATTTTAGCATTTTGTGAGATTAAGCTTGCAACAATGAATCTTAAATCTTCAGTAAACACTGCATAGCTTAAAGTTTGCAATAAGTTGTGAGATTTGTTGTGACAAACTATTCCAGTGGAATATCCACGGTAGTTTACATATCATATTGGTATCGAAGTAGTTTTCTTTGGGGTTTTGTGTGAGATCGCAAAACCTAGGAGTTGTTGGAATAAAGAAAAACTCTTCAAACCCTAGCCATGGCAAATGAGTCCAGTGAAGAATTGAGAGGTGAATATGAAGAGTAATTTACAAAGCTAGAAATACAAGTCAATGAGATCTCTTGTAATATGTCAATCATCATGGCGACTTTGGAGAGCAAGTTTGGACCTTTCAATGAGTTTGGCAGACTTAACTCGAAGGTAGGCACAGACAAGAAATCGATATGTTACCCCTCTTTCAGCAAGGGGTAAATGTTGATTAGTTGTTCCTTAGATGAGATCTGTGGTTGCATAATAGGTCATTGGTCAAAGGTCATTCCAACAACATCAGATGGTCCATGGGCCTTGATATGCTTAATTATAAATAAAGCATCACCCTCTAGTGTTGCGATATCTCTAACCCCCATCTTTGCTTAGTATGTTTTCTTATTTGATAATGATGTTAGTATAGAATGTTACACTTGTACTTGTATGGTATATCATGACACTTAAAATTGAAACGCATTTCCTTAGTCTAGCTTTAATATACTCCTGCCTAACAAGTGTGTTATTAAGAAGATAGTTTGTACCCTAGTGAAATAAGTTAGTTGATTTTATCCATTCCATAACATTTAACCTAGCCATTTTCATTCTGCTAAGCCAATTCACCCATCCCCTTCACTTTCCCCTTTGTGAATGACTTGTTATCAGCAACGACTTATGGTCTCATTAATATTCCAATGTATGAATGCCTTAATTAAAGTTAATGACTCTTGTACTCTCAAAAAAGGATGTTGCGAAGAAAGTTAAAATGTAAATAGAAATGTCATGGGAGATACTCCCAATCGCAAAAAGCTAAGTTCCCTTATCCTAGCTTATTAAAGCCAAATCCAAAGTAAAAAGAACTAAGCCAATGAAAAAGCCAAGAATTGCAAGCCAATGAAATATCAAAAATAAACAAAGGGATCGCAAAAATGAGGCACAAGGATGGATAACCCATGCCAGCACTTCCTAGGCACCATGGAAGAAACATCAAAAACTCCTAACAAATGAAAGTTATTGATAGACCAAACACTCTATGTTTCTATAATAATTAATTCAGAAAGACCCCTTTCCTTCCTATGTATGTACTTCACTTCATTACCCTCTCTTAACTTATCTAACTAGGCTATGCATCTTAACTTTAGGACTTTCACATGTAAAAGGGTTTAAGGGTTATAATAATGTTAGATTAGATGTGTAGAAAAGATAAGATAAGATAATTGTATTAATGTCTGATAGGTGACCACTAAAGTAGGTCAAAGGGATTGTTGGTTACAATGATGTCAGTACAAAGTGTGAGTGCTAAAGCGGCTCCTATAATAATTGGTATGCAGAAAGCAAAAATAAAATTAATTCATGCAAAAATAATCTTTGGGCACTAGGGAAAGAGGCCCCTTTAGAAGAAAGATGAACAATACAAGCAAATACAAGATGTGGATCTAGAAGATAGCAATGAGTAATGCAGCGTGTGTCTCACAATCTACTGGATCTGCTTCCCCTAACAACTGAGGCCAAATGGAAGAAGCTCAAGATAGAGGACTAAATAGAAGAAGTGTCGAGAGGGGATCTGGACAACAAACTGTTCTACTAAATGGAGGAAGCTCGTTGCTCAATTCTAAACGATCTTTGTTGACGACTAGTGTGAGATATGGACTAGCAATGCTGTTGAGGTCTCTCTTTGAAGTGTGGGTGATCCTCTGAGGTCATACTAATCTAGGATCGGGGTCAAGGCCTAGCCCATTATCCGTCTATCTCTTGGTGCCCTAAACAAAAGAGATCATCGTAAATAAGGAGTTGATATTTTGAGTAAAGGTTTGTCTCGAAGGTGGCCGGATGGACTGAATGCGAAGGCAGAAGGCCTCCTGTATGTAAAGGGACAAACATCTCTGATTTGGGAATCTAAAGAAACTAGAGAGTCTGGGACTCCCTGAATAAGCAATGGAACATCCCTCTAATCTCGTAGTAAATGGGGCTGCAAAAAAAGAAGTGCTCCTCAATCTCAATCTCCTGAAGGTGGCAGAGCTAGCAGATCCTATCCGATCGGTCAAGCTAGTGATCGACCTCTACCTGCACTCTGTGAAAGCCTACTCTAAACCAACTTAAAGGGATGCAAACAGCATGCATCCAATGGCAGAGGGTGTACTACAATCGAATAATGAATCTATCTCTCAACTCCAAGAAGTACTCAGCATAGAAGACAATCTTTGGGCATAAACCGGTTGGAGGGTTAACCCAAGTGGTTAGAATAAACTGCCTGTAAATGCCATCCCTGATAAATTGGTTCAACTCCTGTCTAGTGGGGAAAAGTCGACTAGGAGCACCTAGGAATTATCTGAACGGAGGGATCTGGTCCATCTGAATGCCTACAAACTACAAAAGAGTCGAACCCCTACGAACCAACACTAAGACCAACCTGGAGGACTAAAAGAGGCAATAACACTGAGAAGCAATAGGCCAAGAATGGGTACCTCTCTCACTCCTTCATCGAGTCAGTGAAGCTCCAGACCCGATGCAAAAAAGAGACCAAATTACATACAGTCTCAAGCCAGAAGGGCCAAGCGCCAAACTACACCAAGATGATGTGTTATGGGACTACCTGTTTGTACTTGATGATGTGCTGGACAAGAAGGGTTTAGACCCTCTCAAGAAAGGCCCAGTCAAAATCCAATAAACAAGGCCCCAAACCTCCAACCCATAGAGCACAGTAGGTCGAATAAGGGAGTCCATGAGAGAGATCTTCGATGAGATGTCCTGAAATGGTATTGAAAGCACTATCTCTCAAGGAGGGCTAAGGATCCATAGCCCTTGTTGACCCAAGATTGGAGGGCCTATCGCAAACTAAACCAAGGTCCTAAGAACTGCACACCTAGGTAAGCGTAGGCGTTGACTATCTTAGTCACTTCCTCTCTAAAAAAAATGTAGCTCTGAGAGGGTTTTCTTTGCCCCATTAAAGATCATAACTTTGGTTTTACCAAGGTTGAACATCAACTATCGAAGATCACATAATAGAGCAAGGGCATCCAACTGTCTCTACAATCTCGCTAGAGATGAGGCTAGGAAAACCACGTCATCTGCAAAAAGTAAAATAGATATCAAAACCTGGTGAAAGAGACAATATAGATCCTACATATGGTCCTGGAGAAAATCCTCCAACTTATCAATATAGATCCTAAATAATGTGGGGGACAAGGGGCAACCCTATTTAACCCCAATAGTACTCTGAATAAAATCGGATACCCCATGAGCTGTGCGAAGACAACCAAGGACCAACTCGTATAGGTGCATAATGGATACCAGTAGGGTCTGAAATATGCCAATGTCTCTAAGCCTATGAAATAGGAACTCCCAAGGGACAAAATCAAAAGCTTTTCGGAAGTCTACAAAGCAACAATAGACTTTCGAAGAGCGGTGTCGTGGCTACTCAATAATAGCTCGAAGGGTGAAAATGTGATCAATGGTCTAATGAGCGATCTTGAATCCTGCCTGATCTCTTGCTCTAAGGAATCTATCTTCAAGAACTCTACCTAGAATCCTTCCTCATCCACTACTTTACTAGTTTTCATTGCCCAAACTACATCTCGAATATCTCAAGATGAGAATAGATAGCATGAAGAGGATGAGGAGGTATCCTAAATCAATGGCTACATGGGGACATCATAAAGAGTGGAGGTATGAGCAAAGATGGATGTGCAATTAAGATTGGATGAAAGGAGGGAACGGCACGGGAAGGCGGTGCACTAAAAGTGTTTTGAAGAGAGTTTAAGGGAAGCACGCAATTCACATCTCCTTTAAAAAATGAAGAGGCGCTTTTCTTGTGACAGAGAAGGTGACAGTAAGAGGCTTTAAAGTTGGGGTAGGAGGGGAGATCACAAGAGAAGGCATATCAAAGTTGGCAATGGGGTGTTTTACAATCTGACTCATGCCAATGGTTCATGGGATAGGATTCAGGTTTGGGGGGAGAGGGATGGGTAACGAAGGGTTAGGACTTTAGGGAAGCACCCCAAATGGTGGATGAAAGACAAGTGTACTTGGTAGAGGAAGAATCGAGGGAAGAGAACTGGGATTCGGAAGGGAGCATTTGGCAAAGGTAGGATGAGAAGGTATCAGGGTCCCCCTAGTTAAAAAAGACAATGGTTTGAGGTGGGGCTCCATGTTAGATAAGTTGCGATGTTGCTAGTTTATTTGCAACTTCATTTTATGTATTATTTTCATATTTGACTCACATTGCCTAGGTTTTGGTGTTGTGTTAATTATTATTACATTAAAGGGGTTTTATTTACAAATGTATTTTGATATTTTATGGTTATTGATGGCTAGTAGGCATTTCTTCATGGAGCACTACACTTATAAGACATCCTATAGCAACTATGAGGGGGCTTCGTCTTCCTAGAGCACTTCGTTTGGCACGTGGGAGGCTTGGATAGCTTCTAGATGTTACTTGACCCATTGCTATTGCACTTTTGGACCTTTGGAGGTGGCACTTGACATTTGTTGAGGATTTTGGACCATTTTATGTTAGCCATCCACCTTGGTTCAAGCTCATTTATCGATCATTGGGTCTTTTCATGAGGTTGTTCCACTTGATGACCATTTTCAAGACCTTTTCCAACAATTTGAACCCTAGCGCACCACTTTTAGGCTAGTCATTGCACATATTGGACCATGACATCATCGTTTTGGTCCTTGTTTGACCACACATATGGTGGTTTGAGGATCTCCCATAATTTTCTATTTCATTTGATGGTTTTTTCTCATGGTATTATGTAGCGCCCTTGGTATTCTTCACTTTAAGGTTGAATTTGATCCTCATTCCTTGGACAATGATATCCACTAAGTTGCACTTACGTAGATTTCTAGTGAGCTGTCAAAGACTTGAACAAATCAATTGTTCATCACATGTGTTTTGAGATCCATCAAGGCAATCAGTGGCCCTTTCTTTTTTATTTCTTACATGTTCATACCTTGCAGGCAATTGTAATAAATGACTTAGCATGATGAAATTATGTAAAAGGTTTGGCTTTCCTAGGACTTAGTCATCAATACTTTACTCTAGGGTGTTTTTTCCTTGAGAATTATATGTTGTTTTTTTAAAACTTAAAATTTTTGAGTTTTTCACTCTGTCCTCCAAAGCTAGAGTAAGTGTCTCGGTGGGTAAGCCTTAAGAGGTTATTAAAACCTATGTGTCAATGTATATTACCATGCTAATCATTGTTTTTGAGTTCTTGGGAAATTTTTGTATGGAGGAAGAGCCTGCAGATTGTCCATATGACCAGTCTAAGCCATATATCAATATCAGTTACAAAGACACAGAGAAGCAGTATAGTGAAGAGTCAAATGCGATACAGTTAATAGAAGACCAATCTCAGCCATCGTCTTCACATGTAGAGGTTCCTTATAATTTGGAGCAACTTGGGTTTATACAACAAGTTATTATTCAATAAGCATTGATGATCAGTATGATGGTGTAGTTGATCTACCTCATAATGTCGATTTGTATATTAGTCTTATCCAATCCTGGATAGGAGTCTGCGCGAGCACCTACTAGTTTGGGAAGCAGTTTGATGACATTATTCATTCCTATGATGCCCCATCCATCCCTCCCATCCTAAATCATCACGCGGGTTTGCATTTCTTAAATGTGTCCTTACTTTGGCCGGTAACCAAAGATAAGGTAAAAAAACTCTAAGGTTGATAGAATGCTTAGGTGGTTACATTGGATATTTGATTTTGCCTAACTTTTTTATATCATGCTTAGAGTAGGAAAATAAGCTCATTAAAGTGAGCATTTACTTTCTGCAATTTCTTTCTGTACTTAGGAATAAATAACATTTTATTTGGTTAGGTTTTTTCCACATTGTTGAAAAAAACTTATGGTTCATTTGGTTTTTATATAAAACTTGTGCTACTAAGGTTTGTCTTGCCAAGTTGAAATGTTTTTACAAATTATATAAACAAGAGAATCTGGTGTTCTCGCATGCTCTCCTTCCCTGGAGACTAGATCGAGCACACGTCCCGCAATTGGAGCCAGATGTTATCCACTAAGTTGCACTTAGGTGGATTTCCAGTGAGCCGTCAAAGACGAACAAATCAATTGCTCATCACGTATTTTGAGATCCATCAAGCCAATCTGTGGCCCTTTCTTTTTTATTTTTTACATGTTTATACCCTACAGGGAATTGTAATAAATGACTTAGCATGATGAAATTATGTAAAAGGTTTTGCTTTCCTAGAACTTAGTCATCAATACTTTACTCTAGGATGTTTTTTCCTTGAGAATTATATGGTGTTTTTTAATGACTTATGATTTTCGAGTTTTTCACTTGCTCCTCCAAAGTTAGAGTAAGTGTCTTGGTGGGTTCTTAGGAAGTTATGAAAACCTAAGTGTCAATGTATATTACCATGCTAATCATTGTTTTTTAGTCATATGAACATGTACTAAGCCCCCCTAGGTGTTTTTATTATTTTGGAAAATTTTAAATTTTCCAATAAAAAGCATGCATGTTTTAATTAAAAATATTCACTAAGGCATAAAAGTGTGGTTAAAAGAAAGAATTAGGCATGGGGGTGCTTGTTTTCTAACTTAGAGCACCCACTTTCCTAGGTTCTCGAGTAATTATTTATCTCCAAAATTGAATAATACTCACAAATGGTAAAAAAGACCAAAAAAATGGATAAATGAGAAATTTGGCAACTCGTAAAGTAAAGGAAACATGCCAAAAGTGAGTTTTTCTGAGTTGGCAGAGTAAAGTGGAAACATTCATAAGGTTTCTAAAACACTCGGGAGTGTTTTTCTCGGCAAAGGAAGGCAAATCGATTTTGTTAAATCAAGTCGGTCGCATTTCTCAAGAAAATGGAAATTTGTGAGGATAAT
The DNA here is from genome assembly GCA_001517045.1 of Pseudotsuga menziesii. Taxonomy (NCBI): domain Eukaryota; kingdom Viridiplantae; phylum Streptophyta; class Pinopsida; order Pinales; family Pinaceae; genus Pseudotsuga; species Pseudotsuga menziesii. The sequence goes on from LPNX010437522.1 coordinate 697,193, forward strand.
AGCAAGTGTTAAGTTATGAATTGGAAGTTGGCATATTTTTTTCCTTTGCCATCCTTTAGCCAACCCATATCCATCTCATGCCAACTCAAGCAAAGCGCTCTCTCTTGGACAAGTGCAACCCCCCCCCCCTTCTTAGTCATATTTTTCTATATAAGCAAGGTATTGCTCCATTATTTCAAGAATGAAGCATTGAACTTGTACTCTTGTAACTTTTCTTTGATCATTTGATCATCTATTAATAAAGTATTTTTGAAGGCTTTGGAGGCTAGATGTTGTGCAACGGTCTCGCTTGATGTGCGCTTTGTTGATGGTTTCAGATGAAATCTTTGTAAATTTTCCTTTAATATTCAACTAGGGCTAAACAATGCATGGAAAATATCAACTGATAACCACACATGAATATCTTTTACAATATGCAGCGGAATATAAAACTAAGAAATAACTCACAACATCACATCACAATATTGACACTATTATTTTGGGTATGGAAACCCCCGAAAAAACCCAAGATGGGAAAACCGGTGCAGCAGTCAGATATAGATTTTATTGTGAGAAAATATGGGACTTTTACAATCACTGCAAATTCACCCAAACCTGGCAACTGCAGTACCCCGCAGAATCACCGGGCAAATCCCAGCTAAACCTCAACACCCTCCTGTGTGAGTGTACAACCCAGTTGTACGAAGCTCGATGATCCTGTTGCTCGCTCCTCCGTCTTCTCGGCTAAATCCTCTGTTTGACTTTCTCTCTTTGTCTGTATCCTATCTCTGTCAGAATACAAGTGTGTGTGTTTTCTCCACCAATTGATCTCTCTTTTATAACTTTAGGTAAAGCGAAAACCCTAATTTCACTTTCACTTTAACTAGTGGTTCACTAAAGTTAATTTAGATCACTTTAATTTATTTTCCAAAGTAAACTTAGGAAAAGTAAATTAAATACAATTGGTTTCCTAATTTAAGTCTTCTGCATGCAAGAACACATGCATGCAGGAAGACCTTCCTTGTTGCTACTAGTTTAACAACCTTGCCAGTGTTTCTTTTATTTGTCATAGTTGTAGATTTATCTATCTTAGAGGGTTATTCTAAAACACATAGAATAAGCATTCATTGTCTTTGATTTGCTTGTTAATGCTTGATTAATTAGAGATAGCGAAGCAGTAGGTGTATTCAGTTGTACTAATGCCCTTCTCATCTTTGCTAATTACATATTCTAAATTTAATCTCTTTTGGAAAGTGTTTGTGACAGTGCAAGATAGGTGACTAAAGGAGCAAGTTGAGCTCAGTTGCCTCTTCATCCACCTTCAATCTCGTTTTCTTTCATTTAACTTTGTTGGGTTGCAGGTATATACGATCCTAGTTCCCGTTTCTTCTACATTACAAAGAACTTAAATTTTCTTGGTTATTGGTCTTTTTAATTTTCAAATCTATCTTTCCTTTTAAAAATTCAATTTTATTTTGGATCTGATAGATATGTTTAGATCTTGAATTAAAAGCATATCTTTGTAGATTTAACATAACTAGCTTCTCTTTTTGAAAGTCATTTAATAATGAAATTTAAAGATTTGAATTAGAAGTTAGTTTGTTGCTCTTTAAGTGAATATCTAGCAAAATTTAAAGTGCTTTAATTGGCTGCCTCGATAGGCAAGCCAATATTCCTAGGAAAGCTTGCTTTCCTTCGTTCCTTTACCTGTTATTATTATAATTTAACTTAGTTTAATTTTCAAAAAAATTTAAGGGCTGCCCAAAGACATTTTTGAAGTGTTTTTGGGCATCTTCCGTTACTAATAACTCGCTGTTTTTGCAGCAATAATGCACAGATAGGAGGAGAATCTAGCGAAATTTTGAACTTTTCAACCATCTGAAACAACCCGAGCGGCTTCTCCTTTTATTCTAAACATTTTTTCCCAATAATTTGTAAGCCTAGTGATCCTCTTTTTCATCACAAGCAATTATGATCTTGTAATAATCTTTAATAAAAGAGCAAATGGGATTACGGCTCCCACACCCCTCTTTCCCTCACTTGGGGGAAAGCATGTATCTATCCTTGAAGTGGTTTGATTTTTAGATTAGATTTTACTTACTCTAATCATTTTAGATCATTCAAGTTTGTTTCAAGTTTTAATTTTTTTTAAAGTAATCAAATACTAACCCGGCTTTGCATTGCCATAGTAATTAGTCTCACATTTTTTCTTGTAACACAAGCACACAATCCTTCCTAACGCAATGTATTCCTTCTACAAGTAGTTTTAGTTTGTACTTTGCTTTACAAATTGGAACAAACACTTACCTCTTTAGTGTATGCTTTGCCCCTCGAAGCCTTGTTTGAGACTTGGGGATATCAAAAGCGGGAGTGTGCACTAATTAATTCCTCACATTTTATTAATCAACTCAACTTAATAAAATCAACATCCCCCAAACATTACGAAAATCTGGTGTAAAACGAGTTTGGTGAATAGTGGGAAAATTCTTCAGCGAAAGCGGGAACAACTAGAAAGTGACCGTGGGGCTTTGTTAGGTTACATCCTTGTTGGTGTAGTGTTGAACACAACCCCGCGACTCCATCTAACCCACATTTTCCCGTGCGGAGCCACTTTTCCCAAAATCCTAACATATTCCCCGTACCATTCGGTATATCGACATTTTCCTTCCCATAATCCACTCATCACCATAATAAATTAAAATTGACCACGATACAGTGCAAAACATTTACTTTTTTAGCAACATTTCAATATGTTATGACTCCATTTGGCACTAGCACAATTTATACTATTATCATTTGCTTAAAGTCATCTCGACGTATGAATGTTGTATCTTTATGCTGCTAATCTAATTTGTACTTTGCAATATCTTGTCAGTAAGTCATTTCAAACTCCTAACAAAACAATTCATCCACAACTAATAAAAGTAACTGTTAAAATTCAAGCATATTTATCCAAGACAAAGTGTTTTACTGTTCCTTTAAAAATTTCCTCTGATATAAACTTTCAAACAGGAATATAGAAGAACATAAGCATGGATGAGAAGTAGAATAGATGCATAAATAAGATCTCATATGAACACAAGAAATTTACCTGGAGAAACCCGAGAAGGGAGAAAACTCCAGCAAACAATCTTCCTTTATTGCAAATAAAATTGTATGATCAGTACAACTTCCACCATGAACTATGCTCTTCAAAGAGCTTGACTAACCTGACTGTAGATGACCAACAAGAGAAGAAGTTCCTTGCTGTCCTCTTTGACTGTGTAAAAAAACCAGCAACACAAAGTTCCTTCTCTACCCCTCTAACTGTGTATAACTGTTGTAATAAACATATGTTGTTCACTTTTCTTACTGTGTAAAAGCAGCGAGGACAAGAGGTCATTTGTTGCTCTCTATTTACTCAGACGTAAAGACAAAACTTCATTAATTAATGATGCACTCTAATGGATAGCAGAGGCTACAATGTATAGGCAAAGAAGGTAAGGTTGGCATGGCATGCACACAAGGAAAGATCTAGAATTTGAAATGAAAACTAACGGAAAGTTCTAAACGTTCTAAATGGAGAAGAGAAATTTCTATAAAGTAAGATTTTCAATTTTTTTAGTAACTTCCATTTTTTTCTTTTTTTTCTTTCTGCCTTTCTCTGACTTTAATTATTTCCCTTTTTTTTCTTTCTAACTTTGTTTTTTGCTAACTTTATTTATTTAATTATTTCTAACTTTGTCTTGACTCTTTTTGCTAACTTTAATTATTTAATTATTTTTTATTTTCTGTAACTTTTTATAAATTAATTAATTAATAATTAAAACTTTTAATAAAACTCAAACTTTATTCATGAGAACTTTGACTTTGACTTTAGACTAAAGAGACATATTCATGGTGGATGAATTTATTCGTGCCAACACACTAGATCAATACATTTATTTGCATGAGGAAGATTGTTTGTTTCTAGCTCATAGGAATTTTACATTCTTCCTAACTTTTGCTAGATACCTTGGCTTTTGCAAAATGCTCACAAGGCTTCCTGTCTTGGCTTTTGGCATTGCCTCACAAGACTTACTGACTTGACTTTTGGAATGGCTCACAAGGCTTGTCCGTTCACCTTAACTTTTGCCATGACCTCACAAGACTTGCCAAGGCATTATCACTTTCGTTCTGACTTTTGTCCTGGCTCACAAGGCTTGTATGTTCACCTGGACTTTTGCCATGACTCACAGAACTGTTTATTCTCCAAGTCTCCTTAGCTAGCTTCAGGGTGGTCACTTATGACCTCAAACCTTGGAGAATGCCTTCTAATGTTGATTTCAACAATAAAAGCCTTAGAAAATATTTTTGTAATGAATACCCCCTTGGCTTCGTTAGGAGTTGAGCTTAAATGGAGGGGTCATGATCACGTGAGAGTACCTGACTCAAGACTTGCCCACAAGGATGCACCAAGCAACTTGAAGATTTCTACTACGTTTTCCCCCCACGTGCATAACAGGAAGCAAAGACTTCCCTCTCTTCTTGGGCTTGTCTTGTATTGTTTATTCATTATTTGGTCATGTATGGCTAGGTGCCCCCTTTCATTGGGAGATTTGTTAGGAGTTGAGTATTATTTTTAAATTGTGGACTCTATTTTGGAGGATCCCTAGGATAGATCTACGGTTTTACTACATCTATTATTAGTTTATTGTAGAGGAAGTCGATATTTTCTCCTATATCAGAGAGCTCACTTGTCATTGTCAGTTGTCGTTGATGTAGGAGGATAATCATTATTCACTTTGCATTCTTGGTTCTTTTTTTTCCTCTTGGGATCTCTTCGTTTGAGTTCAACTTGGTGATTTCATTGAGGTAACTTGTTTATTACTAGCATTGAAGAATTTATTTATCTAGACCATAAGAAAGGGCAATTTTGTTCCATTGGCTTGTTATACTTTAGTTTTATGCTTGGTTGAAGTATTTGGCATCCTAAAGGTGGGGTACTTATCGAGTTGCATAGGCTAAGGAATAAGTCATCAGATTTGGCAAATTTCAAGGTTGAAATTCGAAATTCGTCGAATTTAAAAGCTAACCTAATTAATTCATTGAAGTTCATCGAAATTCAAAGTCAACTATGCGGACGTCTTGTAGTTTGTTCTACCCACAATCTATTCACAGGTCAACCTACACTCAGCCCCAAGGCTTTATCACCCTTGCCCTCATGACTCGTCCAATGTCCAGCTCCAATGCTCCTCGTCGACAATCTCCATTATCTAGTGAATTGCGACTTTCCCTTGCCCATGCAATTAGGCAGTCCTTGTCCACTGTCCAACTCAACTTCCAAGTTCCAACTTCCAGACTTTCGATCTGAGTTCAAGGGTGGTCTCGCAGGCTATAGCTAGCTTGACTCAACTTCCAGTTCCAAGTTTTAGCCTACGATCTAGTTCAAAATTTTCAAGACCTTACCCAATGACTCACCCTTGCAACTTGGCTGCAATCGTAGTGTTTTGGAAATATGTGATTAACCATTAACTTTTATCATGTGTTTAATGAGCATATTGAATTTTACTATAAAAATCATATATTTTTTAATTTTCAATTTTATAGTTTGTCGAATTTAATGCCGAATTTTATCACCAAATTTTCCATTGCCAATATTTTGTCGAACTTAAAGGTCATCGAACTCGAACACGATTTCAATGGTGTACGCCTTGAGGGTTGATAGATAGATTGAAGGTGTACGTCCTGAGGCTAGATAGATAGATTGAAGGTGAATGTCTTCAGGCTACCCTTCCTTGTTAGAATTCTCAAGTGAATTCAATTGTTTGGGGAAGGAAATTGTCATGCACTTGCAGGTTTTCCAGTCGAACACATTTATACAAGGCTCTAGGAGGAGCATCTCAAAGACTCCAATGGCCCAAGGGTTAGAAGGCACTAGTCCCTTATTTCACTAATTCCTCAGCCATTTTAAAAATATAAATATAAAAAAAAAAATCTCTTTAATTTTGTCTGTTTTAGGGTAATTTTTTCATAAAAATAAAAAATAAAAAGATAAAATAGGACAATTTTCCCATTTTTTGCCTAGTTGCCTGGAAAATTTGGCTATTCTAGGCCTTAAAACAATATTTTATTTCTGTTCTGGTTCACTGGTCTAGACTGCAGAAAAACGGAAGTAAATTAGCCCTCGTTAATAGCCTTAAAATTTCAATTTTTCACCTGGGGTTTCATGCTAAATTTACTCCAAAATTTTCTGGGTTGAACTCTCAACTTTTCCTAGTTGTTTGGATTGATTTAAGTGGCTAAACTGATTAAGATCTAATTCTGAAAATTATAATAGCAGTACTTATCAATTCTAGGAACATTCTAAGCCACTTCGACCTTGCACAATTCAGATTTTTGGCTTTAAAGTTTAAACATTTCTGCACTTTATCTCAGTTTAAATCTGAACTTCAGATTAACTTTTCTTGCCTATTTCATCATTAATAATCCATTGAAACACCGAACAACCATTTAAATTTCTGGAAAGTTTATTTGGTTTTAAGTTCATTCTTCACTTGTTTTAAGCTCAAATACTGTTTAAAAAGCTCTATATTTATTTCTGGAAATTTCTGCAAATCCATATTGCATTGGATGGTCATATGAAGGATAGAAAACTTGTGGATTAACTTGGTTGAATACTGGTTTAAATTTCACATATCTTGCATATTGGCTAAGTAAATTAACTCACAATTTCTGGGATGTTTATTGGTTGATGGTTGCTATTCTCATACTTCACAATTCTGGAAATTTCTATCAATGCATGTTCTACATTGTCTCATTCTATTTTAGCACTTGCTCTTGGTAATGTATATTTTATTTTAATGAATCATGGACATATGAGATAATCCCTAATTGATTGATAATCCTAAGTTTGCCACCTTATTCATAAGGATTAAATAACACATTTGGTGAAGTGACTTTCATCACTTCAAGTAGTGTCCTTTCTAAATTTGGGTGGTTCCCTTTGTAGAAAGTTCTTCACAAGGGATTCATCCAAGGAACCTAACTTCAACATCTTTAATAATAACTCATCTAAATATTGCAATCTAAGTGTGTAATATCCCGGATCAGGGATGATCACAAAATCTATGAAATTATCAACATTAATCAATTTTACATTGATTTATAACTTTCGCAAGAACTATGTAATCTCATAGACATTTTGTCAAACACTTTAGAGACATTCCATTTCCATAACACATCATAATGGAGAGAATCAGAGATAATATTGGCACCTTTATTAGGTCTAACAAGAGTAAACAGTACAATAACTATGGCTGTGATATCAACTACCAAGATACATTCAACAAGAACCTGAAAAGTGATACCAACTCGGATGATGAAGCTCCAATGAAGACCCTGAATGGATACTCTCCCTTTGTCCAGCTAGGGTGGATCAGTCACACCACCGAAACTAGACCAGACTAGATGGATGGAGTTTGCCAACCCCAAACGAAAACTCTAGGCTAACCCCTAGACGGTCTCAAGAACAAATCTCCAATTAATCAAGCATGCCTTTTCCATTTGCCTCTGCCTCCTTTTATCCTTGAAAAGTCTCCAATACCATGGATAAATACCATGGGCCAATGAAAACCATGTTCTATTATCTACTTTTTGCCTATACCATAGAAAAATACTATAGAACACCAGAAACCATGCACTGGGTGATTATTGCTTCCCCTTAGCCAATAATTATAATTTTTTGAGCTTTAATAATATTACTGGCTAATTTCCCCAATTAAATTATTTTCTCCTTATTTGTCACCCTTAATAATTTTCTAAATTCTTCCTGGGTGACCTTGGTCTATTTTCCTCAGGCCAAAATTGGGGACATGACAGTCCTCCCCTCCCAAATATGCTTGTCCTCGAGCAATGAAGAAACCATAGGGAAATACCCTAACATCATCAATCTTCCACCATCAACCATACACTTAGTGTGAAGACTAAGTACGAATGATACCAGGATCCCAAATGATCCTCAGAAATACAAGGTGCAATATATATTCTCCTATGCAATGCATAAGAGTCACATGGAAGTCATAATGACACCCTGTAAGAAAAACATAAGTCCATCAAAAAGCATGTAGGAAACCATAACGAACAGCCGCAAAGATGAACCCATGGAGAAGAGAAGAGGTGTGTTTTCTCAAGCCAACCAACCAAAATGTGTTCCCAATGAGCTTCCCATAATCAACAATGCTTAGGTCCCACTGCTTGCTCACTCTTCTAGTGTGAAATGTCATCAAGAACAAGTCTCGCAAGTATAGGATGCCAGGGTCCCAACACTTGCGCACCCCATCAATACATAGTGTGAATACATACAAATTAGAATGTGGGATGCCCAAGTCCAAATGCTTGCGCATCTCTACCATGCACAAAGTCTCCCAAAACAATACATCAAAGTAGGAGGGGTACAACATCCTCCCAATTATCTCAACCAAGTGTGGAATGTCAGGATCCCATAACTGGCGCATTCCATCAATACATAGAGTGCTACAAAATAGTACATCATGGGGAGAGGTGCTAGGATCCCAAGTTCTACTATGCATTCTCCCATACATCATAATCACTACATCATAATGAAACATAGTGAAATGATACAAAGATATGCCACTCCCAATGTGGCTGAAGTGATCATCCATCAAAGAGCACTCAAGAAGCTTGCACCTCCAACCTGTTAGATTTTTATCATTCAAGCTAGCATAATGATCTTAGGATCTTTAACTGAGAGAATAACATGCACAGCAATAAAACACAAGCACAACACAAGAGACAAGAGACACAAAGAATTTTCCTCGGGGAAACAATAAAGGAGAAAACCCCGCAACTTCCTCAGAGATAGAATCAGCACCAAAGGTAAAACCGGAAAACAGTAAGATGATCTCCCGACAGCAACAGTCTCTCTCTCTCTCACTGAGAGAGCTTCTCCTCTCTCACTCATGCGCCCCAATGAGTGGGTGGGTGTGTGATAAATAGAGAGACTCACTCTCTATTTATATTCTTTCGTTCACTTGGAACCCACTCCAACATGTTGGCCTCACTTAACAATTACTTACTAGAGCCGACATCTCTAGGAGTGTCTAATAACTCTAGTGTCCCACAACTTGTGGGGACTTTGCCTCCTTCGACCAACAAGGAGGTTTATCCTTAACACAATGGTGGGGACTATTTCCCCAACTTACAATGACTCACCTAGGGTCGACTTCTCTAGGATAGTCTAATAACCCAAGGGCCCCACAACTGTGGGGACTTTAACCCTTGACCAATAGGAGGGTTACCCACAATGACTAGACATGACTTTCTCATTATAGAAACTTCCCGATAGGAACATCGGGGCATGACATGACACAAGTACATCCCGAAATAAACATCGGGTTACAATAGATAAGAAATACAAGTGAATACATTCCGAAGTTACAATTACATCAACACTCCCTCTTAACTAGGAAGGTATTCTTTCGACACAATTTTCATCACTGGTCTTCTTCTCTAGGTCTTCGTGTCATATGCATCTTCAAGTCATCATCATCTTTAAGTCTTCTTTGTCTTCAAGTCTTCTTTGTCTTCAAGTCATCTTCGTCTCTGGATCTAGATCATCACTCGATCTGGATCATCATCACTGGATCATCTTTGTAGCATCATTCCTGGATCTGGATCATCACTCGATCTGGATCATCAATACTGAATCTTCACAGGTGCTATCTCATGATTCTTCTTGTCATAGAAAGTTCTACAGAGCCAGCCCTTTTTCATGCTGGATGTAGGCCTAGCCACCATGTAGGTCTTCGCCCAGCACTTACATCTGATCATGTAGGAACTAACCTATAATCATATCAGAAAGGCACACCCAGCACTCACATCTGACCATGTGGTAACAAAGCGCACAACCCTATCAGAAAGGCCCAACACTTACATCTGATCAACCAATGATCGAAGAAAGGCCCAGCACTTACACTTGGCCATGCGAGGAACCAATCCTCCATGCCAAAAGGCTCCTGCACTTACATCTGATCAACCAATGATCGAAGAAAGGCACAGCACTTATATCTGATCAACACATGATCGAAGAAAGGCTCATCACTTATATCTGATCAACACATGATCGAAGAAAGGCTCTGCACTTACATTCAAAACATACAAGGAACCAATCCGTCTGCATGTTCAAAAAGGCGTGCACTCACATCTGACCTGGTAGGAACCAAATCCTACACCCTCGCCAGAATGGCCCCCAGTTCCAAACTGAGCTACCTGGTAACTGACCAGGCGCCTCCATTCTCCAAGAAAATGGCAGTTGCCCTTACATCTGTCCTACTCGACAGAATGGCTATGGATCTCAGCACTCATATCTGACATGGAAGGAACCAATCCTCTCACCATGACAGAATGGCTCAGCCCTTATATCTGACCTACTCGTTAGAATGGCTATGGATCTCATCACTTTCCCTTGGAGGAAACCCCTATCTAGAGAACACCAAGCTTCTCCCTTAAGTACTCGAACTTCACCCTAGCTAATGGCTTCGTCAATCCATCAGCTATCTGTTCCTCCGTCGCAACATACTAGAGCTTCACTACTCCCTTCTGCACCATATCTCTAATATAGTGATATTTGATCTCGATATGCTTCGACTTGTCATGGAACACTGGATTCTCCGATAACTTTACGCAACTCTAGTTGTCACAATGTATACAAGTAGCATCCATCTGGAGATCAAATAAATCAGACAGTAGCTTCCGCAGCCATACTGCCTCACAACTAGTTGAACAAGCTGCGACATACTCTGCTTCAGCTGCACTCAGTGCCACACAGGATTGCTTCCTTCTAAACCAAGAGATCACACCTGATCCCATACTGAAGCAATACTCTGAAGTGTTCTTCCTATCGATGGCACTGCCTGCCCAATCTGAATCAACATAACCTTCCAGGTTAATCTTCCGATTCGTATCATACTTGAGCACATACTCAACTATACCCTTTGCAACCATCACGTGAACATGTCTCAATGTGTTCACAGCAAAGCAAATATCAGGTCTTGTATCAGGTACATCAATGAGCAAATCATCTGACGATACATCGTGGCATCAACCGTCTCTGATGAAGCATCACACAATAGCTTCATGTTCGATGCCATAGGTGTGGTCATGCAGTCCATCATCCTGAACCTATTCAAGATCTCTACTGCCTACTTCCCTTGTCCACACCTCCATGCCTAGAACGTAGTGCATCGACACATAACAGGAGCATCACTGGTCTTCCACCTTCAACCTTGAAGCAAGGTTGGAATCCACTTTACTCTCAGTAAAGCCTAGAGTCATCAGTAATCTATCCATCCTGTCGTACCATGTCGAACCTTAGGATCTTCTGCAGTCGCTCCCTCTGAAGCATCATACTCCCTCTGTCTTTCGTACTCTATGCACTGAAACATTATGTACTAGAGTGACACTGGAGACCAAGATCCTCTATCTTGAACTTTTTTCAAAAGTTCTTCTCACACCCATCTGTGAGCTTGTCATCCTTTATCAACCTTGTAGCAAAGGTTCCGATCTTCATCAAGCTCCTCGTGTGTGTTGTCTTCTGAGCTCGTACAAGGTCTTCTTTCATTTGCACACATGATTCTACCTGTCATGTGTCTCAACTCCCACTAGCTGCAAATGTCTCTTCGAATCTTGCCTTGTATCCCACGATGTTTCCATCTACTACATGATGGAACTATGAACTTCCATTCATGTATCGATACTGCATCCTAGACATCATTCTTCTTGAACTGGTCTTCCCTTTCTTCTTGGAAGGTTCTGCATCAATGATGTCGCTGCATTCATCATATTATTTTTCATTTTGAAATGTCGTCACTTGTTCTTCGGAACAAGTCTCATCCTTCTTTGCTTGTAGGTGATTATGTACGCGATCTTTCCTACAAGTCAAATGCATTTGTATGGTTAGAAACATTTCATAAGGAATATTCATGCTGGCAAGTTCTTATGCATAAATATATGATCATGCAACTACTTTAGCCAATACAACATTCATCCATATCTCACTAAAACTTTTCTAAATGCCTTCCATCTCTACCAGGACAACATTGAGATTGTGCACTAATCCAATATGTCAGCAAAGAGATTTCATTCTAGATAAGTAGCAATGGAGAGTTGTATAGCAGCATGAGCTACTTACCCATTTCATGCATATTAGTAGTATACTGTCGTTAATGCAAACATTCTATCATGCATAATACATCAACTGAATATAAACAAATGCATAGCAAAAACAATATCATGAAATGACAATTGAATACTTATCTTTATTTGTTTCGTGGGTAGACTCATTCTTGATCCTTCCACTTCATCATCTTCTTCATTCATGACTTCATCATTTCTTATCGCTTGAGGTATCTTCTTTGGATGGTGAGAGCTTGATCTTCAGTTGCTCCCATCTTCTCTTCTCTTATTATGAGTCGAGCTTCTTCTTCTTCCCAGAGTTTGCTGAAAGTAATCACTTCCTTCTGGCAGACATTCCTCGAATGAATGAATCCCATGATCCTAGGAGGCCATTCAAGGTGGTTATCACCACTTCTGCATTCTTCACTTCTTCTTTTACCGCTACAAGTTGTTCTTTGATTTGAGAGACCCTCATAAAGTATGACTGTATGGTCTCTGCATTCTGGATCTTCACATTCTTCAACTGTTTTCTCAAGGTCATATTCTGATTTATGTTCTTCCCTTCAAATAGCTTGGTTAAGGAATCAAACATCTTTGGTGTCTTTAGGGAAGACACTTGTGGTACAAGTTGATCCATGACTGAATCAATAATGATCTTCTTGGCCTTGACCAAGTTCTTCTTGTGTAAGGCTTCTAGCTTCATCTCCCTATGGAATTGGAACCTCTCTACTCATGTAGGTGTCCAATTCATTTTCTTCAGAGAGATCATATACTTCCATGCATGGCATTTTTCAACTTCACCAAGCTTATCATCAAGCTGATGTGATAGATCACTTTAAATGAGAACCTCAAATGAAAATAGCAAAAGATTAGATCTTACCGATTTGAGGTGTCCGTCCTGGTTCCGGAGCTAGCTGGTCTAGGGTTTGTCAGAGAAACCCTAATTTTCAAAACTTGGAATCTTTCATATCCGATTGGATAGAAAGATATATCTCTTCAAATGGAGCTATCCAATGTACTCCTTTTCTGAAAACAGTGGAGGGAAGCTCCCGGAACAAGAAGCCCTAGTTTTCCAATTTCTTCTGCAAAAATGCCTGTCACTGTTTTTGTGATATCGCCAAAATTACTGCTCCTCTGTGTCTGAAATTTCGCACTGAGATAACCTCGCATGTCCCTGATCCAACACCACAGGTTTCACCAATTGGGATTTATGATCCTTTTCCCAAGGTGACCTGTTACAGGATTGTTCAGAACAGAGAAGTTGTACGGACTGCCACGTGTCACTGTTTCATCTTTTGGGTCTGAACTTCGAACCACAGAAAGTACAGTCCGTGCCCTTTCTGGAACATCTTCAGGAATTCCATTTGGACCTCTGTAGCCCAAGCTATAGCAATTCTCCCCAGGTGTCTTGTTTAGGGATGAATTCTGGAGGAGGCTGGAACCCTAACTTGGAGGGATCATATCTCCCAGAATATAGCGAATCTGAGGCTGCGTTTTGGACACAGTGTAAATCAGGATTTTATCTTCGGCCTCTGCAATTTTCAGCTCCTGAACCTTCGCCAATCCCAAGATATAGCGAATGTACCAAAACTTAGCAGTTTTAGTATTTAGGGTTTTTCTAGCTCGAAGTCAAACTAGGGTTTGACTTTCCCAGAGTTTCACCCAACCAAATTTCTTGATCCAAGTCTCTAAACTTCGATTTTGATGAAGAGAACAATCCTATGCTGGGCTCACTCAAAAAATCCTCTTCTATAGAAAGCCCTAATTTTCCGCACCAAAACTGAAAATGCTCGGAATCAAATTCTGCTTCGACAGAAAGATGCGCCCTTCAATGGAGAGTCAGCCTAGCATACTTTTGTTGATGGATTGTGGAGAGAGACCCAAAAAGTAAGAAGCCCTAGCTTCTGCAGCTGCACAATGTCTTCTTCTCAGGTTAACTCTGATACCATGTTAGATTTTTATCATTCAAGCTAGCATTATGATCTTAGGATCTTTAACTGAGAGAATAACATGCACAGCAATAAAACACAAGCACAACACAAGAGACAAGAGACACAAAGAATTTTCCTCGAGGAAACCATAAAGGAGAAAACCCCGCAACTTCCTCAGAGATAGAATCAGCACCAAAGGTAAAAGCGGAAAACAGTAAGATGATCTCCCGACAGCAGCAGTCTCTCTCTCTCACACTGAGAGAGCTTCTCCTCTCTCACTCATGCACCCCAATGAGTTCACTTGGAACCCACTTTAACATGTCGGCCTCACTTAACAATTACTTACTAGAGCCGACATCTCTACGAGTGTCTAATAACCCTAGTGCCCCACAACTTGTGGGAACTTTGCCTCCTTCGACCAACAAGGAGGTTTATCCTTAACACAATGGTGGGGACTATTTCCCCGACTTACAATGACTCACCTAGGGTCGACTTTTCTAGGATAGTCTAATAACCCAAGGGCCCCACAACTGTGGGGACTTTAACCCTTGACCAATAGGAGGGTTACCCACAATGACTAGACATGATTTTCTCATTATAGAAACTGTAACAAACATAAAATATATAAATATTAAAAATAATATTAATAGATAATTATTAATTAATAATTAATAATTATTAAAGAGTCATGACTGTAGGTTGGAAAATCACGAATGGATGTATACAAGTCCGACCATTGTAAATGTATCATATCTATTCTATCATAAATATATATATTATTATGGCTTATTTAATATTCCAAGTCTCTTGGTAATATTTTTTGTGTAAAGTGAATAAGTATTCACTTCATTGGTATCAGAGCCTCGTTGGCTAGATTCCGGCCTTTGGCCATTTTATCGGCTTTTAGCCATTATTCCAAGTTTCCTGAATTGGGTCTTTGACCATAAAAATAGAAAGTAAAAGGAAAAAAAATGTGAGAAGTAAAAACAAAATTAAAAAAAAAGAGAGAAAGAGAAGAAGAAAAAATAAAAATTAAAAAAAAAGAAAATAATCTAAAGGAGAAGAATGTAAAAAGATAAAAAGAAAAAAGAAAAAAAAAAGGAAGAAGTAAAAATAAAAATAAAAAAAGAGAAGAAGAGAGAAGATCCCATAAAAAAGGGAAAGAAGAAAACAAAGGCTCGTGGTTTTATAAAACAAACCCTTATTGGATATTAAATAATAACTCATACCTTAATTAGGTTGAGTTTAGTCTTTAATTCTCTTTATTAAATAACATAAAACCTAGAAGTGCATAAAGAAGTGAGATTTGAACTTGGATGGGGAAGTTAACAATCATTCCTCCCAACCACCCAATCTACTCACATTTTACAAAACTTAAGGGAAATAAAAGATCAAAAAGGTGCATAATAATTGATACTAAAAAGCAAGTGAGATTGAACTTAGGTGGGGAAGTCAAAGGAAAAACAAAATCGAAAAAAATCGAAGACCATCATCATCTAGTGTGGAAAAAATCAGAGATCATGGAATCTGGTTTGCGACTACATATAGAGAAATTAGAAGCCAAGTTAAAACGCTATCAAAGAGACAACAAAGATTTACGCGACAAGAATAAAAAATTGGAAGGAATAATTGAAATACATAAGATAGATGAAAAGTACAAGGAAAAAAACATTTCCAACCAGAAAAATCATATAGAAAAATTATATGCGCAAATTGATGAATTAAAATAAGAAAATGATTTCAATCAAAGATTAAAAAATCAAGATATAAAGAAGAAATAAACGATTACGAAGTGGAAATAAAACAGTTGAACAAAATCGTTAGCAACAAGGATGAAGAACTAACGCAGATACGACATAAATTAGAAAATCAAGAATCAGTGATTGACCAGTATCGACAACAGATAAAATTTCTTCAACAATAAAATGACGACTCTAAAAAGACTCATAAGTCGGAGATCGCAAAAAGTAATAAAACACTATCCAACAATTCCGAAGAAATTTTTAGATTAAGGAATCATAACAAAACACTAGTCACGAAAATTAAGAAATTAAAAAATAGTCGGAAGACAGAACAATATACGAAAGACATTGAAGGGAAACTTCTAGACAAGCATGAAGAAATTAATTGCATCAGAAGTCATAACAAAGATCTTAAGGAACAACTTAAGAAGTCTGAAGATGACAGAAAGGCGCAAGTAGAAATGATTAAGAAGTTTCAAAATGATTACGTGCAGTTGGAAAACAAGTTGGACAAGATACAGAAGGAAACCTTAAAACCTCAAGGGACGAAACTACAACTTCCAACTCAGATCAATGCTCACAAGACGACACTTGTAAAAGAAAATGACATCGTGAAAAGTCCTTATCAACACCCCAACCATAAAAACCGATATCCTAAAAAGTGGGAACTATCGAAAGCTACTGGTATCGATGTGGCCAAAGCTCCTAACAATAGATCAGTATGTAATGCCAACAATCCACAACAAATCAATTTGGGATGGATTGATTCATCCACATATAGTAAGTTATGCTCCACTCTTAGCAGTTCATATCGACATGTTTCGTCAGCTACGACACTTCAAAAAATGAGGCAGAAACATTATGAAGGCTTTGAGGACAAAGCCTTTCTAAAGAGAGTGGCAATGTAATGAACATAAAATATATAAATATTAAAAATAATATTAATAGATAATTATTAATATTAATAGATAATTATTTATTATTAATTATTAATTAATAATTATCAAAGAGTCATGACTGTAGGTTGGAAAATCACGAATGGATGTATATAAGTCCGACCATTGTAAATGTATCATATCTATTCTATCATAAATATATATATTATTATGGCTTATTTAATATTCCAAGTCTTTTGGTAATATTATTTGTGTAAAGTGAATAAGTATTCACTTCAGAAACCTCCCGATAGGAACATCGAGGCATGACATGACACAAGTACATCCCGAAATAAACATCGGGTTACAATAGATAAGAAATACAAGGGAATACATTCCGAAGTTACAATTACATCAACACAACCAAGAAAATCACCATGTGTCAAAAGCACACAATCATGAAAATACCAATCAAATCTAATCCAATAACATAGGTGAGGATCCCATGCCTCATAATGTTGAACGAAAGAATAAGATGTATCAAGATGCCTCATCATGTGTTCTCTTATCCAAGCAATGGATGAAGAACCTCCATCAATCAAAGAAGGAGCCTCCAAGTGGCTCAAGGAAGTGCATCCATAAGTAGAAGTGATACAAAATAATGGATGTAAATGTTGCTCAAAAGGGATTGGTGCACATAAAATAGCATCATCATACAAGGTAGGAGTCTCATACTCCTCATGTGGCACCAACAGAAGAGAGATAAACCCCAAAAAAAAAAACTTCACCCAAACTTCACTAGGATGAAGACTGAGGACAAGGCCTTTCTAAAGAGAGTGGCAATGTAACGAACATAAAATATATAAATATTAAAAATAATATTAATAGATAATTATTAATATTAATAGATAATTATTAATTATTAATTATTAATTAATAATTATCAAAGAGTCATGACTGTAGGTTGGAAAATCACGAATGGATGTATATAAGTCCGACCATTGTAAATGTATCATATCTATTCTATCATAAATATATATATTATTATGGCTTATTTAATATTCCAAGTCTTTCGGTAATATTATTTGTGTAAAGTGAATAAGTATTCACTTCAGAAACCTCCTGATAGGAACATCGGGGCATGACATGACACAAGTACATCCCGAAATAAACATCGGGTTACAATAGATAAAAAATACAAGTGAATACATTCCGAAGTTACAATTACATCAACACAACCAAGAAAATCACCATGTGTCAAAAGCACACAATCATGAAAATACCAATCAAATCTAATCCAATAACATAGGTGAGGATCCCATGTCTCATAATGTTGAACGAAAGAATAAGATGTATCAAGATGCCTCATCATGTGTTCTCTTATCCAAGCAATGGATCAAGAACCTCCATCAATCAAAGAAGGAGCCTCCAAGTGGCTCAAGGAAGTGCATCCATGAGTAGAAGTGATACAAAATAATGGATGTAAATGCTGCTCAAAAGGGAT
The DNA here is from genome assembly GCA_001517045.1 of Pseudotsuga menziesii. Classification (NCBI taxonomy): domain Eukaryota; kingdom Viridiplantae; phylum Streptophyta; class Pinopsida; order Pinales; family Pinaceae; genus Pseudotsuga; species Pseudotsuga menziesii. Next base: position 715,377 of record LPNX010437522.1, read on the forward strand.
TGGTGCACATAAAATAGCATCATCATACAAGGTAGGAGTCTCATACTCCTCATGTGGCACCAACAGAAGAGAGATAAACCCAAAAAAAAAAACCTTCACCCAAACTTCACTAGGATGAAGACTGAAAGAAGTAGCAGTGTAGGATGAAGTGTGATGGACGAACTTGTCCTGTAAGTCAATAAATGTGAAATTTCTCCCCAAGGTAGGTTCCATGGGTGTAGGATCATGTGTCTCTTCCAAAAGTGCGAAACTTGCACTAAGAGACAACTCATGTTCTTCTTCATCCATGAAAAGTGTTTCGCATTCAACTTGCTCATCATTCAACTCTTCAAACACCTGCAAGTCAGTTTGAATCTCATGGTCCACCATACCGTGAGGAATCTTCATGCTATCATCCATACAAAAATCAAAAACATAGGTAGGAGACCATGAACTTTGCAATTCTTCAAGAAGTTGCTCATTTTGGACCTTATATTCTTGAAGTACTTCTTGAGCATCCTTCATACAATCTTGGGTGGAATTCAATTCATGTTTGAGCTTGCAAATTTCCTCATTATCTCTTATGGAGGCTTCATGTAATATTTGAACAAGATCAATCAAATGACTTCTATCAGAAAGCAAATACATGAGATTACCTTTAGTTGTTGATGTTGCCTTCTGGATCTTCTCTATGACTCCATTGGAAGTTTGTGCCTCCATGGAATCATCTCTCCAAGCCAATTGGGACACAAGTGTGCTAGTAACTTGGAGAATGTCTAGGGCCTCTTGAATCTTCTTGTCATTCATCTTGAGTGACCCTTTAAAATGGGAAAGCTCATGAAAAGAGGCCTTCTCTTCCTCCAACATAGGATCAGCCTCATGAAGTGCATGTGGTGATGGTGAGATCGATCCTAGGACCTCTTCCTCTACTGCAAAATCTTCATCTTCTTCAGACTCATGTGAACTTGTACTTGCAGTAGTCTCATCAAGTGGAATATCTATGTCACCAACATATAGGAATGGACATTCAACAATAAATGTCTCTCCATGGTACGCATCAATAGGTACCTCTCCATTATAGCATCCATCAGTAGATGCTATTTGATCCATGTTCTCAGTGAGAGATGCCTCTAGTTGATTCTCAATAGAACAAGTGATGGCTTCATTATGCTGATAACCATCATCAGTAAGGATTGTGATCTTATCCTTCCCAGCACTGGTGGTGGTCTCCTCATTTCGCTCCTCCAAACATATATGATTTTCTCTCCAAGGTCTCTTGCAAGAAGGGCATAGACCTTTCTTCACTAACTCCACATCTTCATTCTTGGGCTTATACCCAAACAAAGCATTCACAAAAAATTCAAAAGGAACTTCTGAGTATGACTTCATCGTAACAGGATATGCTTGATACTGTTGGGGCAAGGTCTTGCAAGTTTCCCTCCACCAAGCTATTTCCTGCAAAGGATCTTTCCTTGGTGGTGTGGTCCCTCTGTCTGCATATTCATTGTACAAGTGGTCACAAGAGTAACCATCATCATCTCTAAGTGTGAATTGGGTAGAGATACTGTAACAAGGTTCCTCATTCACATAGCTGCCATCATACAGTTTAAAATCATTTACCTCTGAGGCATAGAAAGAATACTCTTCCTCATCCTGCTCATACTCTGAATCATAAGACATGGCTCCTATTCCTCTAATTCTCGAACATGGCTAAAACTTATGACGAGTACTTGTTTTTCGACTGGTGTAGGTGTTCATCAACAAGGCAGTAATCTGGCCAAACTGAAGAGTATGATTACTAGAGATTAGGAGTTACACCCTAAAACGCCCAGCAGTATCTCTACTCTTCCCCGATGTTGTGAACTCCTCTACACAGCTGCAACCTCTTTAATAGTGATACAGCGCCAAAACAAAATGTCGACAATGCTTGTGTCTACCAGATTGACATAACAACGCCCACCATTGAATTTACAAGAACATATTGGCAACTTGAATGATATACTTCAGATCAGGACTGTTAATACTTGATCTTCAACTGTTGTAACTTACAGGCAATTAAATCCGGTTGATTGTTTCCATTCCATGCTTCATGGTTTACTGTTGTAGTTTTCTGGAGAATGCAAATATCACAAACCTAGGACTGATAGAAGAGACCCCATGCACTGATTGAATGGCAAGAGCATTGTAGATGACCTTCACAATGGTGAAATTGTAGCAGCAAGAACCCAGTATACAACTTCCCAAAGGCCACGATCTATACTGAGATAATAAAGGAATGTTGTAGCAGTTGGTTGGCTTGCCAAAGTGTTCTTCTTTCTTGCCCACAGTGGAGTTTCTGATCCCAAATGACAAGCAAACACCCTTTAATACGTCCAGCAGAGACAGATTCAATGCCCACGTGTTGGATTGGTCACTATCCCCTGCAAACTTCTCAGAAAGTTCCACGATTTTTTTTCCTCCCACTAAGATAAACTCCCTTCTCACCATGCCAAAGATAGAAGGTTAACAGCGCCCTTCTAAATTACTAGTCCACAAGAAATTTGTCTTGTAACAGAAAATTTCTCTGGCACAATTTTAATTTCTTCACAACAGGTGATGTTGCTGACAATTGGCTCTCCCAAACTAACTGTGATTTCTCTCTCTGCCAAATTGGTCCTTACGTATTTGCTCCCTTTTCCTCAACGATTGACAAGCATGTGTATTCAGTGAGATAAAACCAGTTCACCCGAAATGCCAGCGATCAGTTTCTTTTCTTGTAACGTTGGCGGCCTTCTTTCCAGGAGGATGAGATTACGAGAGTTGGGATCAAGACGAAGTCGATCCCAACATTCATGTCAACTGTGACCTCCCCTCGTAACTTGTGATCTGCAGCACGAGAGGGATCAATCTTCTCCAGACCCTACGATCTTCACAAGTGTGGTGGCCCTCCACGACTGCTCCCACACCCACGCGACCTCTCCTTAGTCTTCACGAAAATGTCGTTCGAGAGATTGGTCTCTCTCCATAGATGCGGCCCTTCACAAGAGAAAGGACCAACCCTTAAAGGGCCACGCGACTTCCTCACAGCTCCTGTAATGCGGATCCTTCTCCTATTCCGTGGTGACTGAAATAGAGGGATCGCGTCCTCAATAACCTTTACGAATTCCACAGAATCTCCAAGAGGGAATGGAATTCCACGCTCTCATTTGAACGCGGGTACAGATAGTCAAAATAATGGAGACTCGGCCTCTTCAGTAGCTTGCACAACTCCAATGATGTTGAACGTAGTCCCTTTGGCAGATTACAATTGTGATGATGGAGATCACGACTTCTGCCACCTTTACTTATTATTGGTGGACAAAGCAATCAAACGTTGTTCACGATTTGATTAGAATGCTCATGATTTGATTGGAATGCACATGGCCCACCTTCTCTCGCGGCCTTCATTCATAAAAATTCATTCTCTCACAAGCTGGCAGAACCTTTGGCTCTGAGATAAACTCGGTCCTATGGATAAATACGGCCTTACTCTATAAAATTCAACTCCCACAATGAAATCGCCAAAACTTAATTTAAATGTAGACATGAAATGGAAACCCTCAATAGATTCCCACTCCGGCTGGCAGGAAAACCAACTCTGATACCACTGTAATATCCCGGATCAAGGATGATCACAAAATCTATGAAATTATCAACATTAATCAATTTTACATTGACTTATAACTTTCGCAAAAACTATGTAATCTCATAGACATTTTGTCAAACACTTTAGAGACATTCCATTTCCATAACACATCATAATGGAGAGAATCAGAGATAATATTGGCACCTTTATTAGGTCTAACAAGAGTAAACAGTACAATAACTATGGCTGTGATATCAACTACCAAGATACATTCAACAAGAACCTGAAAAGTGATGCCAACTCGGATGATGAAGCTCCAATGAAGACCCTGAATGGATACTCTCCCTTTGTCCAGCTAGGGTGGATCAGTCACACCATTGAAACTATACCAGACTGGATGAATGGAGTTTGCCAACCCCAAATGAAAACTCTAGGCTAACCCCTAGACGATCTCAAGAACAAATCTCCAATTAATCAAGCATGCCTTTTCCATTTGCCTCTGCCTCCTTGTATCCTTGAAAAGTCTCCAATACCATGGATAAATACCATGGGCCAATGAAAACCATGTTCTATTATCTACTTTTTGCCCATACCATAGAAAAATACTATAGAACACCGAAAACCATGCACTAGGTGATTATTGCTTCCCCTTAGCCAATAATTATAATTTTTTGAGCTTTAATAATATTACTGGCTAATTTCCCCAATTAAATTATTTTCTCCTTATTTGTCACCCTTAATAATTTTCTAAATTCTTCGTAGGTGACCTTCGTCTATTTTCCTCTGGCCAAAATTGGGGACATGACAAAGTGGATGGATGTTTTAAATTGACTGACATGGTAATGGATATTTGATTTCTAGGAACTTTCACTTTTATTGCCATCTTTACTCACTGTTGCAAATGTCCATGTTTTACTTTATGATACATCATTGTGCAAATGTTTCTAATTCTAAGTGTTTAATCCTTGATTATTGCAAATCTTGAGTAGATGAATGCTTAATTTGGGAAATCTAATTTGGTGAATTGATTCATACATCTTAAGACAAAGTTAAAATCATTTCCCTTAGCTTTCCAGATCCTAAAATCTAAACAAACTGTAGGGAAGCTTGCCCAAGCCTCGAGAGCTGGCATAAAAGTAGGGAAGTTGAGCACTGAGGTGATAGGGTTGTTCTCCTTCCAACATCCATGTTGCACTTGAAGACACTGGTGGATTGCGGCTTTTTCCACTAAGGTATCAAATCAAGTTGTAACACGGTGAACACTAAAGACCCGGTAAAGGAGCTGAAAAAAATGCTAGAGAAAGAGAAACCAAGTTCCAACAATAACTGTTCTTCCCAATTTAAAGTGGAAGCAAATGTGGACATCAAGCCCTATAAAAGTAAGATCATTGCTATTAAGTTGAATCAATGGTTGCAACATTGAGAAGTTTATTTTAGCGTCCATAACATAGCAAAGGAGCAAAAGATATCATTTGCTCGACTGAAGTTGGAGGGCCATGCTCTAACTTGGTGGGAAAGGAGACACTTAAGCTGGAGGGAAATCCCCCAGTAACTAAGTGGGAGGACTTTAAAATCCTCATCACGTTGAAGAAGACCAATGGATCCGTTAGCATTACATCTGACAAAGGCAAAGGAAAAGTGTAGAAGAATGGCCATTATGTTGGGTAGATTTCCCAAGAACTTGGATATATTTCTCAAGTATTTGGGTGATCTCCACAGTCATTTAAGGAGGCAAGTGATACTCTTCAAGCCTAGAACTGTTGATGAGGCCTATGTGCAAGCATAGTATCTAGAGAATTTCGACAAGAAGAAAGGGTAGCCAGATAGTTCCAAGCAAAAAGAACACCTAGATACTTCCAAGGATGGGAAGTGTTGCCACCTAATTCGCACCTCAGGTCACGTGGCAGAAATCTTCAAGCCATTGGGTGCGACCTTGGGAGCAAGCAAGAGTCAATTGCTATCACTTGATCTTGACTCCTTTGTCTAGGCTCTCTCCTAGCGAAACCAAGGGGGGTGGTTCCTAGTAAAATAATCTAAGGTTGTTTTAATCTATGAAAGCAAAACAATTAATTTAGGAGATGTAATGATATAAATATTGAAACAAAGATAATCTACAAATAAACTATATCACCAACATATAAAACGGCATTCCACTCAACACAACAATTGATTTAAAAATCCTGAAATAAATAGACGATGCAATAAAGACCAGTGTTGATGGAGTGCTTGCATGTAATTGGGTTGCTAGTGATGTCTTGATAAGTATTGCATTCGTCTCAGTTGGTCAATTTTAAAATTATTAAGTGAGTGATTAGGGAGTGAGTAAATTGTTGATCAATTTTATTAAAAAATGTGGTGATGATCTGATTATTTAAAGGGGAAATGGTATTTCAGATATAACCGAGGGGTACGAGGAATATGTTCGTATTTACTCGAAAGTGGCTCTCACAGTGACGTGTGGGCTAGATGGAGTTGAGGGGTTGTGTTCAACACTACACCAACAAGGGTGTAGCCTACTGAGGGCCCATGATCACTTTATAGTAGTCCCCGCTTCACTTGAAGAATTTCCTCGCTAACGAGTAATTTCGAGTAAGTGTCGGATTTTCACTTTTGGGGTCAATTGAAGTGTTAGACTAATTACTAGTCACTCCAAACCCTTTCTGATTGTCCCATCAATCCAGCCAATGTCATGCAATGTTCATAAGAGCATACGAGAGTTGAAGCCTTGTTTATTTTAAGAGTTTTAAGCTTAAATGTGAGTTGTTTAAATCACAGTACTGATACTCTCGTTTCCGAGAACATGGTCGGATTCGTTAATTTTAATGCAAGAAAGTAAAAAAAACTTGAAAATTTGAAAAATTGAAAAATAAAAAATAAAACAATGCAAATTCCCCTTGGGGGGATGGGATGTGGGCACTTGGTTTCCTTCTTGCCTCTCTTTTTACAATGATTACATTGAAGATTTGTGTTCCTTTGTAGAATAGAAAACACAAAGAATTACAAATTTTAGGCTTTAAAAATGCCCACTAATCAAGTAGCAAGTGAAAAGGCTCTCGGATGGCTTAAATCTTCAAATTTTTGCCAAAGTGCCTCTCTACCTGTTCATGAATTGCTGCAAAAACGGCAAGCAAAGATTAATCAAATATGTTAAATAATCAATTTAAACAATAAAAATTTAACATATTATTCAAGTACTTTTTAAAAGGTAAAATTTGAAATATTTAAAAGTACCTGTTATAAGCTAGATTTATGAGATTTTAACTTTAAAATTAGATCCAACTTAATGGTAAATGTAAATCAGATTTAGCTTATGATCTATATTACTTCACTAAACCAACTAACACTTGTCAAAGTAACCCGTAACCAAAATAAATATTTTTTGCGAAATGAAAGAAGAGAGGAAGCAGCCTGGTGCCAAAACTTGGGCCATGGAGTTCTTCACAGTGGAACACAGAGGGACTATGTTTTGAAGAGAAGGAAGATGTAAACAAACTTAACCTCTTCTTAAAGCAAAGAAACCTGCAACTTGAACAAAAACTTGCACAGAAAATGGTTAATAGACTTGGTGCTACCTGCGACAGAAACTTAGAAAACAGGATTATTAAACAAAATAATAGTGTACTTCTAAGAGATCTGAAACAAATATACAGTAATATCTTCAAGCAAACAAGCTTTTAAACCTTATCCTACCGAGAGATAACTCCCCTTCAAAGGCCTAGCTCAACCACAAAATGCAAGAAAATGGACATTGTCTATTACTTCAAAAGCTCAAAACAATGCTCATCCACACATGAAAATGGTACACAGTTCTTGACCTCCAAAGTCTTTTATTCAGAATGATAAAGGAAATATTACAATAGCATGCAGGTATAGGTTTGACCTTCGATGCAAAACAAGGAAAGAGTGCCTGCAACCTTAAATAGATGAAGCCACAAGCTAGAGGGGGTGCACTTACTCAAGGATGCGCTAGGTTGGGATGAGATGGAAATGAGGTGGATCAAGGGTGGAAAAGGATGTAAGTAATGGCAACATCACATTGTAGAGATAAAACTTGCTAAAACCAAGACTTTTTTCCAAAACCAAATGTTTTTCCATCCTAGCCTGCACCCCCACTTGGAGAGATGCGCCCTTCTTGCCTGAGGAAATTTCCAAAGCTTGAAACTCTTCGAAACGGCAACATTTGGCTTTCCAGAATTACCCAAGTACTTGCCACTTTACTTTACCAAGTCATAGAAACCGATTTCGGCAAGTTTCTTTTATTTTTTTAATTGTCGAATTTTTTAATTAACTCATTTTTTTGTCTTTTTTGGGTTTTCCGAGTAATAATTAATTTTGGAGATAAATAATTACTCGAAAACTTAGGAAAGTGGGTTTAGGGATTAAGTAGGTGCTCTGGGTTAGGAAATGAGCAACCCCCATGGCAAAAACAATCTCCTAGACCCACTTTTATGACTTTTTGAACTTTTACAATTAACTTATTAAAAATAAGCCTGTAAAAACGGTAAAAACAAAAATATAAAAAATTAATTAATTAATTAAAATATATATATATATATATATATATCCGAAAATTAAAAAAAAAAACTTATGGGGGCTTAGTAAATGTTCATAATGACTTAAAATAATGATTAGCATGGTAATAAACATCGACACTTAGGTTTTAATAACCTCCCAAGGCCTAACCACCAAGACAATTATTCTGGCATTGGAGGCTTGAGTGAAAAACTCAAAAATTATTTGTCATTTAAAAACGATAGATAATTAACAAGGAAACCAAACCTTTTACATAAGTCATCATGCTAACTCATTTTATTACAATTCCCCATGGGGTATGAACATGTTAAAAAAAAAATTTAAAGGGCCTAGGAAGGCCTACATGGACTTCTGCACTCGAAATTTAAACAAGTAATTGTTCATCTTTGGCAGCTCAGTTGAAAGTCCAATTGAGTGCAACTCAAGGGATAACAGGAAGAAAAAGGGGAAAGGAAAAGATAAGAAGGCTACAGCCATGGAACATCAATGCAAGGATCCAAAAAAACCACTACAATTATTGCAGTATTGATGTGGTCACATTGAAGACAAATTGTGGTGTTGGAATTTGTGCAACTTCAAAAGTTATTCTTATTGTAGTTGTATTGTATTTCCTTGTACCTCCTATGGTAGATTATACTGATGTACTTACTCATGTAAACCCTAGAAAGAATCAATGTAAACCTTGGGGAAAGAATCCACAAGAAAAGAATAAAATAAAATTACTTTTGTATTTCCCCAAGATAGGTCGACCCTAGTCAAATTCTCAAGTCAGCCCCAGTAATATTTCACTTGGAAAATCAGGATAAATAGGAGGCACCCCTCCTCATTTTGTCATCCACTCATAGCAAGTTGCTTCAGCAAAAAGGTGCGCTACTGCAATCAAGGAGTATTTTCTGGGATTGTATCTTAGAGAGATATTCTCTCTCTCTTTCTTTTTCTCTATGCTCTCAGTCACTATTATCTCTATACGAAGGTTTGTTGGGTTTTTCCCGATTGGGTTTCCCAAGATAGATTCTTGTGTTCTTTGTTTCTGTGCTTTGTCTTTCTTCTAGAGATCCTATTATTTGCAATTAAGTTATACTGCTATAATCTTGTAAAACTTAGCATGGTATCAGAGCAGTTCTAGAAGAGGGCATTGTCGGAAGCTAGGGTTTGACCTTCCAAGGCTTCCCTCATCTCTTCAGCAAAAAACGAGCTGTGGAAACTTCGCTCTAGGGGAGGTGCATCTTTTGGTGAAAGAAAAACCAAATTCCAAGAAGTTTCAATTTTTTGACTGTGGGACACTGCAGGATGCTGCGAGAAGAAACTAGGGCATCAAATTTTGGAGGTTTCCCACCATTGTTTTGGCTCGACCTCACCTTCCCTCAACTCGCGTTGATATGGCGCATCTATCTGTAAGGTCAGTTTCACTAAATTCCAAAATTTATTTTTGACCTAACTCCTGCGAGGGTTTCTGGTTCAAACCTGCAGCCAAGATAATTGAAATGAGGTTGAAGATCGTCTTGATGGGGATACAAACTTCATATCCTGGAAGCCTCGGGTTCTTCTCATCCTAGAAGAAAATGATCTCTTGAAGTTTGTCAATAAGAAAGGTAGAACCAAAAGCGGAAGAAGCCAAGTCCCAATGGAGGAAGTGTGATGCGAAAGCAAGAAGGATTCTGGTGGACTCGGTCAAAGATCACTTAGTTCCGCAAATCTCAAAAAAGAAGACAGTCAAGAAGATGTTCAAGACCTTGAAGAAGTTATTTGAACACAATAGCATCAATGTGACTCTCACATTGAGGAACAAACTCTCAAATATGAAGATGATTAAGCTAGAATCTATTGGCTCATATTTCATGAGGATCACCAAACTTCGGGACAAGCTAAGGTCTAGTGGAGACAACATTGAAGAAAAAGAGCTTGTCATAACCACTCTAAATGGTCTTCCACCATCTTGGGAGTCCTTCGTCCAAACCATAAGTGGTCGAACCAAGTTGCCCAAATTTAACAAGTTATGGGCAGACTACACTCAAGAAGAGACCAGGATTGCAGTAAGGAAAATACTCCATGGTCCTCAAGACGAGGAGAATCAAGCCTTCATCACTCATGCCAAGAAAGGCAAGGGAAAAGGAAGGAAGTTTCACAAACATAAGCACCAAGCTAGGAGACCAAGTTCTTCTCTAGCTCAAAGGGAGAAGAAGAAGGATTTATCTCGCATACAATGCCATAAGTGCAAGAAATATGGCCATTATGCAAACAAGTGTTTTAGTGCAAACAAGAGGAAGCACGAAGCCTCAACCGCTGATGTTGATGAAGACACTCCTCACAAGAAGTCAAGGAATGATGATCGTTTGGAGTTCTTCTTCTAGTACTCTCCATACTAAAGAGATGATATGAAGATCCAAACTGTAATGATCTTCCAACAAGCACATGAAGATCAACGGACTTTGGCTGTGCAAGCCCATCAACAAAACAACAAAAGATAAGTATTTGATTTTACATGCTCTGGTAGATTAGATCTAGTTGCTTTGAATATGTTTTACGTAGATCTACATTCCTAGATTCAGGAAGTGGTTGAGCATGTGATATAGTTCCTTTATTGATGAACAGTAGGCTTATGTAGTATTTTCTATGCACATGATTGTTTAAATAACCTATCAGGCTGCACAACCCATCTAGTATGACACCTCCTTTATAACATAATTAGAGTAGTGCACACTCTTGATAGTATGCTATAATGGAGACCATAAGCATCCAAATAATGGCCATATGTGTGTTGTGTCGAAGCATTGACTAAAAGATGCCTACATTATTGGATAAATTATTGTTGATACATTGATTATGAAATGTTGTTAACCATCTGATGGGATTTAACTTGTAGGGAATGCCATGATCTACAAGGACAACTAATCGCATTGATATACAGATGGATCAGAAGTGGAAAGCCTCTAGAAGCATGACTCTCAGACCCAAAATGATCTCATGTAGAGATTTGGTGATTATAAGCGGACGGTTTCTACAGATGTCGGTCTCGCTGCTACTTCGAATGATTATGGAAACCAGTTTCTTTCCGATCAGCGTAATAGCAAATGAATTCTAGAGGACAAAGTTTACTCGGCCAATCTCTAAGAGACTGAGGGAATTATCCTTCAAAGATGAGGATCCTAGTCTATTGCATATGATAAAAACCTAATGAAGTCTTCCTAAGTCAAGGAAGAACAAAGTTAAGACCCTAAGCAGATCGAGCATGATGACGGTGAATACACTAATGACACTGTTGTCTTGACTCAAACAAGACAGTTGAAGGATCCTTGATGAACCTGGTCGTCACTAGGATGGATACTTACTTCATATCTTTGGTTTTCCAGTCTACATTCATGTTCCCAAGGGTAAAAGGACAAGACTAGAACCTTCAGGCAAGAAGGGAACATTCGTGGGATACAATGAATCTTCAAAGGCTTAAAGAATATAGATCCCAGGATCAAGGCAGATCAAAGTCAGTAGGGATGTAACCTTTGAAGAACAAATGGCTATACGAAAAGGAAGAGGATCTGATATGAAGATTGATGATGATGAAGAGATGAAATCATCTCCCCAACCAGAAGTTAAGAGGAGTCTAAAGAAAAGAATGAACGAATCGATACCATTGATCTAGTTGAGCCAGTTGATGCTTCCACAGATATGGCAATAAGCCAGAAAAGAACTAGATGGACACAACGAATATTGCATGATGCTGAGGGGCACGAAGCTCCACAAGAAATCCATCAAGAAAGCAAAAGACCTCAAAGGTTCTCGAGTTATGTAGCATTGATGAGTCACAACAATGACTCAGAGCCTACCACGTACGCAGAAGCATCCAGACACCAAGTTTGGAAGGATGCCATGATGGAGGAGTTTCAATCCATCACGAAGAATGACATATAAGAGGTTGTACCAAGACTTGAGGGGAAGTCAGTAGTGACCTCCAAATGGCTTTTTAAGATTAAACACGGATCAGATGGTAGCGTGGAAAAACACAAGGCTAGCTTTGTTGTCAGAGGATTCTCTTAGAAAGAGGGAATTGGCTATAATGAAACATTTGCTCCTATGGCTCGATATACTTCCATCAGAACCATCATTGTTATTGTTTCACCTATGGGATGGAAATTGCATCAGATGGATGTAAAGACCGCCTTCCTTGATGGCATTATCGAGGAAGAAGTTTACATTGAACAACCAGAAGGGTTTATTGTCCATGAGAAAGATTCTCACATATGTAAACTGAAAAGGCATTATATGGACTCAAGCAAGTACCTCGTGCTTGGTATGGACGAATAGACGGATACCTGGTAAACTTGGGATTCAACAAGAGTGATACAGATCCTAATCTTTACTACACGATTATGGATGATGAGCCACTGATTTTGGTCCTATATGTGGACGACTTGTTTCTCACAAGAAATGAGAAACTAATTAGATTGTGTAAGCAGAAGCTTGCCTCTGAGTTTGAAATGAAGGACCTTGAATTGATGCATTAATTCTTGGGATTAAAAGTATGGCAGAGACAGAAGTAAATTTTCCTAAGTCAAGGAAAATACACCATTGATATTTTGATGAGATTCGGGATGTTGGACTGCAAGTCCATGGCTACCCCAATGGATGCAAATTTCAAGAAACTAAAGGAGTCTACTTCAAATTCTAATATGATTGATTCCACCATGTATCGCCAGTTGATTGTCTCTCTGATGTATCTGACAAACACCAAACCAGATATATGTTTTGTTGTGAATACTCTTAGCCAATTTATGAGTGATCCAAGGCAGATTCACTTGGTTTCTGCAAAATATGTTCTCAGATACTTACGTGGCACTGTGGGATATGGTCTAAGATATGCTTCAGGATGTGATATGACATTGCAAGGATTTTTTGACTCAGATTGGGTCGGGTGTGTTGCATATAGGAAGAGTACTTCTGGATGTTGCTTAAGTTTGGACTTTGCAGTGATTTCCTGGTGTAGCAAAAAGCAGACCTCAGTAACACTTAGCATCGCAGAGGTCGAGTATATGGCTGCCAGTGCAGCAGCTCAAGAAGCAAAATGGCTTCGAAAACTCCTTGCAAGATTGTTTGGTTAGAATCCAGGACCAACTATGATTCACTATGATAATCAAAGTTGTATACAGATGTCAATGAATCCTGTATTTCATGATAAGACAAAGCATATAGAGATTCAATGTCACTACATTCATGATATGGTGCAGAAAAGTGCAATCGAGCTACAATATGTTCCAACAGATGACCGGACTACAAATATTCTTACCAAGCCTCTTCTTAGGACAAAGTTTGAATACTTTTGCAAAAGACTTGTTGCCGCCTAATTCACACTTTAAGACGCAGGAAAGTCACAACCTGCTATGTGTGTCCTTGGGGGCAAGTGAGAGCTGGGGACCACTGTCACCACAGTCCACAACTCCTTCGTTTAGGCAAGATCCCAACAGAGCCAAGGGGGGTAGTCCCTATAGGAAAGCTAAGTTCCAGATTTATTAATTAATTACAAATTAATTAAAGGGATCTTTTATTAAGACTGAGGCTAAGGTTCTGAGAGATAATAATCAAACTGATGCAATATGCAAGATTTAAATGACAGTCAATCTTTTTATTTTAAACCAGTGCCTAAAGAATGGAGTCAGAAAATGGAACTTTAAATGGATGCAAATCTAAGTTAATTATCCACAGATTAAGTTGTCTAACAATATGATAAATAAACAAATAAATGGTACAATGATAAACAATAATGAATCAAGATACTTAAGCAATGTACAATTAATCTAAATTTATCAGTATAAGCAATGAATAGATAGAATAGCTACAGTTTACACAGATGCGAATCAGATTTACAATTTTAGACAAGATATAGCAGAAAGAAAATGCCTTAAATGAAAAATTATTAAACCAATAGTAAAAAATAGACTTTGAGTTAAGTTACTTGAAGTAGTTAAACAAGGTTAAGCATTCACCACATCAACAATTTGCAGAACTGAAAGTAAGTGTAACTGAAAAGTAAAGTGTTGGAAGTAAAATGTTGGAGTGCAAGTGTGCTGAAATGAAAGAGTGTTGTAGAACCGGTTTTGCAATGTCTCTTGGTTTATTTTAGTAAATTTTATTAAATTTTTTCTTCTTGAAGTTAAGTTTTAGAACCGGTGGTGTGACTACCCCGATCTAGTACTTCTCAAGTCAAAAAGGGAGTGCTGTTGCGCTCAACAAAGTGGGAGCAAAGCCCACCCGTAGCTCACAGGTCAAACCCCAATGGCCTGGTGCTCAACAAGGGGGACGTAGAACGCCTAGAGACCCCCCACGGTCTACTACCCCAAGTCGCCTCCGAGGTCACTGTTTTTAATCAACAGGAAAATTACTAGATGGATGCCTATTAAACTAAGACTTCCCTATCCCCTGTCGTATCTCGTGAGTACCCCGAAGGGTGATAACCGAGTAGAGGAGCAGAAAATGGGAAGTTGTTGTTGGTAAATTTTAGAAGTAAATTTTATCTGGGTGATTAGCATGCAATGTTTATTTTTAAACGATCAACAAGATCAACCAAGCGGTATCCCTTATGGGAGGTGCCGGTATTTGATCTTGGACTTGAAAAATAAAATGTGTTTGATTGTAGTACAAGAAAAGAAAGTTGTTTTAACTAACTAAGCCCCCACTTCTCCTGTTTTTCATATCCAGCTTGAAGTCCCTAAAGGGAGATGACAAGTGGATAGAGGATACACAGGATAGATGGGTTGTATGATTACCTTTTAACAGAAAAAATAAAATTGCATAAACAGAAATCTAAGCAACTAGTATCCTACTTCCTACTCTACTTCATAATCTATTACATGTAAATTACAAGTGCTTATAAATTTTGCAGAATACCCCAAGAGAAACTCTCGTTGGGGTTTACAATAATCAGAAAATGAGAGAGAGAGGTGAGGGTTTGAACCCCTTTTTGAACCGGTTGAAGGTTGAAGTATTTCCGGGCCAATTTGGGCAGCACCTCTCCTTCACCTGTGCAAAACCTGTCACAAACCAGCAAGCTATGTTCGCTGGAAATCACAGAAAAAACACTAAAGAGATTATCAAAAAAAAATTAGTACAAAAAATTACTAATTTACAACAAAAATCTGAATGTAAAAATGACAGAAATATGATGTTTAGAGGGCTGGAAAATGAGTTTCCAGCCACCTAAATGATATTTAAACAGCAGAAATAAAAGCCTATACTAATATATAATAGATGGGGGCCCTAAAACAAAGGTTATATTCACTATACAGTGAATAAAACCCAGTTTCAAGAAGGCAGAAAGACAATGGCCGAATTGAAAATTTGCAGAAACGAAACCCTTGGAGAGATGTCCTTGCTTGGAAAACCTGCAAACAAATCTAGATCTCCAAAAAATCGTAAGCCTAGTGATGAATGTCTAACAATCCCTGCAAAATACTTTGAAGAAAAAATGTTAAACCATTCACAAAAGAGAGTAAAAATACTTTTACTCTCTAATCTCTCCACAAAATACTTTGTGGAAAGCTAACTAGACTAATACAAATATGCAAAACTAAAAAAATATACAAGTTACCTCACAAGAAATGGATCATGAAAAATATAGACTGCAGCACAATGTCCCTCCAAAGAATTCTTCTATTAAATGGCCCAACTAGGGCAAAGCTTCAATAGAAAAATGTGGCAAGAAAATATGAGAGAGTAAGGAGAAATATTCCGGCAGCATAACAATAGCATGAGAGATCATGTCAAATGAGGGAGTGAGACCCTCATTATATAGTTGAGGAAGACCCCAACCCCTTGAAGATCAATGGCCGAGATTAGATCTAGATCTAGGTTAAATCTCCACCACTAGATCTAGGTATTTGACTTTACATTCTTCTCAATCAATCTACACCCTTGGATTAATTTTCAATCAATGGCCAGAGTGCTTGATCCATGTCTTAATGCATCTTCACCCTTAGATCTAGGTCTTTGACTTAATGCTCACCTTAGATCTTGCTTTTAGGGTTCAAGATGGGCCCATAGGCTAGGCGCCCCTCTAAGTTTGGCGGCCTTCCTCTAGATGTGGCGGCTCCCTCAAGTATAGCGCCCTTCTTTTATGTATGGCGTCTTCCATTTTTTGATAGCGCCCTCCTTAATATGGCCGCCCTCCAAAGTTAGACGTCTTTCCTTTATGCATGACGCCCCTCTAAAATGGGCTAGCGCCCCCATTTATGGTAGACGTCTCCTTATTGTTGTGACGCTCCTATCTTTAGCGCCCCACTAAATATAGTGTAGCGCCCTCCTTATATTCATGTGTGCGCCCCCATATTTGGTGGCCTTTTCATGTTGGGTAGCGCCTTCTTTTAATTGGTGGCTCCCTTTTTAACCTAGCGCCTCCCTTCATATAGCTAGCGCCTTCACCTTTTAAATGACGCCTCTTCTATCTTTAGCGCCCCACTATAGTGAGGGTTTTACCACTTTATGGCCTCCAAACTTGGCTTTGACCCTTGCCTTTTCAAAAAATAAAATTTTAACCTTTAGACTTAGGCTAAAATAAAAATTCACCTTAGATTAAAATTTTCAATTTAATTTTTTTAATTTTCCCAATTTTGACTTAGGAAAATTTAAAAATAACTTGAAAAAATTATATCTTGGCCATGGGGGGGTTGAAAAATTTGGAATAAATTTTCCTAGGCTTGACAACCCCCAAACAAATTTACCATGGCATTATTTGATTTTTTACTTCAAAATCAAATAATATGAATTTTTGACTTAGGGCAATTAATTAATTCCCTAGGAAAAATAGACCTTGATCAACCAAAAATGGTCTATCTCCTCAACCCCCTATCTGAATGACATAGGACTCGAAGCAGTGGTTTAGGGGGTTTCATAGCAATTTACTTTGCATTCATAGCCCCTATTACAAAATGCCATTGCTTGAGTAATTACATTATTACATCAAAATTGAGTTAATTAACCACCAAGGGGTGAACTTAATTAACTCGAAAAAATAAATAAAATACAACATAACGAAACTCCGCAAGACTCTATACAAATGTCTAGCATGGTCATGAATCATTTTTGAAGCCTTAGCCACCTCATGGACTTGACTGGTAGAACGCCCGTCACCACTTTGGAGGATTTTGAGTGAAAAACCAAACCGATTAAATTCGTTTACACAACAAGATCAATTGGAAAGGGAAAAAACACTCGATGAGGGGACTTCCCTAACAACCAGTTCCATGGTGTGGCATCCGTATCATATGACCCACACTAGCACATAAAATTACATTAATTTTCCCACGCAGGGGAGCGGACATTTCGTTTTACAAAGGGGCAATTGCCCTGCAGAAGTGAAAAAATCCTCAGATTTTTCCAAGGTACAATTTGTACAATTATGTACATCTTCTTGTACATGGAGTTGCCACCCAGTCGAAATAGGTGGGCAACAAGACTTGTAGTGGAAGAAAATGCATCCCTCATGGAGAGGGAAAGTCGAGACTGATATCTATGATGCTTTCACACCGGTGCCTCTACTTGTTCTGAATCTCAGCCAGGTATGGGAGAAATCCCATCAACATTGTGAGACAGGCAGGTAGCAGATGGTCATGTACACTGATGACCACAATATGTTCGAATTCTCAATCTGGTGTTCTTTGGAGTATTCCCACCAACTCTTGAGATGAACTGGTAGTAGATGGTCGTGTACACATGTTGCCTCTGCTCACCCTGGTTCTCAGCCAAGTATGGGAGAAATCCCATCGGCATCTTGAGATGGGTAGGACATAGACAGTTGTGTGCACTAGTGACCACTATACGTTCAGATTCTCAATCTAGTGTTCTTTGGAGTATTCCCACCAACTCTTGAGATGAACAAGTAGTAGATGGTCATGTACACTGGTGACCTCTATTGGTCCTGGTTCTTAACCTGGTGTTTTGGAGAATTCCCACCAGCCCTAGTTTTCAACTTGGTGTAGGAGAATTCCCACCATCACTTGAGATGAACTGATAGTAGATGGCCGTGTGAAGCATGTCCAAGTTCTCAAGTAGAGACAAACTCATAACAGATGAGATGTTGATTGTTGTACTCTCCGACGAACGTGTAGAGTTACAAAGATGATAGATCTACCGATGGACTGTGTGGATCATATTTTTTATGACAACCTTCAGTATGTGTAGAGATGATCGAGACAAATGAGATGTATAGAAGAGACCCAGATGTTCATGGTGTTGATAATGACCATATCTGAAGAATACCTTCCTTGTTGAGAGGGAGTGTTGGAATTTGTGCAACTTCAGAAGTTATTCTTATTGTACTTGTATTGTATTTCCTTGTACCTCCTACGAGAGATTATACTGATGTATCTACTCATGTAAACCCTAGAAAGAAGCAATGTAAACCCTGGGGAAAGAATCCACAAGAAAAGAATAAAATAAAATTACTTTTGTATTTGCCCAAGGTAGGTCAACCCCAGTCAAACTGTCAAGTGGGACCCAGTAATTTTTCACTTGAAAAATCAATATAAATAGGAGGTGCCCCTCCTCATTTTGTCATCCAATCACAGCAGGTTGCTTGAGCAGAAAGGTGCGCTACTGCAGTCAAGGAGAGTGTTTTCTGAGGTTGTATCTTAGAGAGATATTCTCTCTCTTTCTTTTTCTCTATGCTCTCAGTTGCTATTATCTCTATACGAAGGTTTGCTAGGTTTTTCCCGATTGGGTTTCCCAGGATAAATTCTTGTGTTCTTTGTTTCTATGCTTTGTCTTTCTTCTAGAGATACTATTATTTGCAATTAAGTTATACTATTATGATCTTGTAAAAACTAACAGTTGGAAGCTACATCCAGAGCTGAACCCAAAGAAGCACAGGAAGGACGCTATGAAGAAGAACATGTTGACCATGGATTCAAGCATACAATAAAGAGTAGATCAGATGTAGATGAGAAGATTGTTTGCAATACAATGAAGAAAGAGGTGAATCTAAGTATCCTACATCGCAAGGAAGAGAAGGAGATGACAAAACTATTCCACAACAAGATTGCCCAAAAGACTAAGGTGGATGCTCTATTTGATTCCTCGTAGGCCAATCTCATAGTAGAAAACCTAAGCTTGGATTGGAATTTCATGATCATCCTAGCCTCTATTGATTGGGATGGGTAAATAAGGATGTCGAACTTAGGGTAACAAAACAATGCAAGATTAAATTTGCTATAAGTGTATTTTATATTCATGAAGTGGAGGTTAGATGTAGTACCACTTGATGTTTGTGGTCTAGCAATTGGAAGCCCCAACATGTACTTGAGGGATGCAATCTTCATGAGGAGAGAAAACCAATACCTCTTGATCAAGGATGGGAAATCTTTCATTATCAATGCACACAAAAGTAAATCAAATATTTCTCTAGTAAGTGCCAACCAAGCCAAAAAGTTGATCAGTTCAAGTTTAAGTTTGTATTGCTTTTTTTAAGACATCAACAAGAAGTTAAATCGGTAAAAATTAAGGCATCTCTAGAGGGATGTACTAGAGAGAAGAAACACCAGTTGGAGAAGCTTTTGCAAGCATACAGAGAAGTATTTTGGGAGCCTAAAGGGCTACCTCCTACCTCCTAAGAGGGAAGTGAAGCATGAGATACAAATATTACCTGATTCTCCATTGCCAAACATTGGACTGTACATATAATCCATTCTAGAAGCAGAAGAACTGAAGAAGCAATTGCAACAAATGTTGGAGCAAGGAGTAATCCAACCAAGCACATCACATTGTGGGTCACCTATAATCATCGTACCCAAGAAGGATGGGACTTGGAGGATGTGTATTAATTATTGAGGGTGAATAAGATCACCCTCAAGAATCGATACCCTCTTCCCAAGATAGATGATTTGTTGGATCAGTTGCAGCATGCAAGGTACTTCACCAAGTTATATCTCAAATCAAGATATCATCATGTGCAAGTGAAGGAAGAAGACACCTGGAAAACCGCCTTCAAGACTAGGCAAGGTCTATATGAATGGTTAGTAATGCCTTTTGGTTCATGTAATGCACAGGCTACATTTATGCACTTGATGAATGATGTATTGCATCCTTTTATAGATTCATTTGTAATAGTGTATTTAGATGATATACTGGTTTATAGTGCTACCTAGAAAGAGCATATTGCACATCTCAAGCAAGTGTTAGAGACCTTGAACAAACATCAACTGCTTTGGCAAATCTTAAGAAATGTGAATTTGCTTAGCAGTCTTTGGTGTATTTGGCATATATGATTGGTGGAGGAGAACTTAAGAATGATCCTGCAAAGATGGAGGCCATCACCAAGTTGTCAACTCCTATAAATGTCATTGAAGTTAGGAGATTTTAGGGGGTAGTACAATATCTTTGGAAGTTCATAGCTTCCTTTTCAACTGTGGTTGCGCCTCTCCATGCCATAACAACTAGCAATAAGGGTTTACAGTGGGAAAAGAATCAGCAAAAAGCCTGTAATGAGTTCCAATGAAAGATCAATTAGGCACCAATTCTTGCATTGCCCAAATTGCAGAAGCCTTTCAAATTGGAGACAGATGCAAGTAGATATGGCATGGGAGCGGTTTTGATGCAAGGAGAAAGGCCATTATGCTATCATTATGAAATCTTCCATGTTGGAGCCCTGAACTACCCTACATATGACAAGGAACTTTATGCCTTGGTTCAAGTTGTTAAGAAATGGAAACACTATCTAATGGACAAGGAGACCATCATTCAAATTGATCACCAGCCAATGTAGTACGATTAGATGGAATTGTTGTAAAAATTCTATCCAATTGCAATGCCAGGTTTGTGGTAGCTTACTCTAGACCCAAATATAAGAAGGGTAGTACAAACAAGTTGGCATAATGGGTGAAAAGGCTTCATATGCATAAGAGTACCCAAAGTTGTGATCTTGTTAGTATGACTAGGTGGAACTGTTGTAAAAATGATATCCACTTGTAATGTCAGGTTTGTTGTAGCGTACTCTGGACCAAAATATAAGAAGGTTAGTACAAACAAGCTAGCAGGCATGCTCTCAAGGCCAACTACAGCCAAGATCACAACTTTAAGGAATCTTGTGCATATAAAGACGTTCACTCATGATGCATACAAGGAGGAATACATGGAAGATAAGAACTTCAAGGAGGTATTTTAGTAGGTACAAAGACAATTCCATGTAGAACAAGGCGACAACAAAGATGACTAATATCTCTGGGATGGGTTACACTACAAGTTGGACAAGTTCTATGTTCCTAAGGGCAGAAATTGCAACATTTTAGAGAGGCTCACAGCTCCAAAGTTGCAGGGCATTTTAGTGTTGGGAAGACACTTGCCAACTTACAAAGGTATGTTTATTGGCCTAGAATGAAAGAAAATATATTTTGGTTTATTAGAGGATGCATACTTTAATGTACAAACAAGCCTAGCAATAGAAAATAAGGTCTATACCATCCCTTACATGTACCTACTAGACCATGGGAAATCATCTCCAAGGATTTTGTGGGTGGTCTGCCAAGAACCAAAAAGGGACATGACTATTCATTTGTGGTAGTTGACAGGTTAAGTAAGATGTGCATTCTTATGGCTTATATTAAGACCATCAGAGAAAGAGAAGCAGCAAACTTGTTCTTTGAAAAGGTTTGGGTGTACATTGGGATACAAAGAAGCATCATCTCATATAAAGATACCAGATTTCTCAGTAACTTTTGGACTACACTTTGGAAGACGATGGGCACTAAGTTGAAGAGGTCTTTCCATCCACAAATTGATGGGATTGGTTCAGCTTTTGAGGGGTTATAATCAAAAGCATCCAAAGACCTAGGATGAGAATTTGATATACATCCAACACTCTTATAACAAAGCAATCCACACTTTCATTGGTAAGTCCCCTTTTGAAACTTGTTTTGGATATCTGCCACCTTCACCTCTAGACGATGGGCACTAAGTTGAAGACGTCTTTCCATCCACAAATAGATGGGAAAACATAAGTGGCAAACAAGACATTGGTTCAGCTTTTGAGGGGTTGTAATCAAAAGCATCCAAAGACCTAGGATGAGAATTTGATATACATCCAACACTCTTATAACAAAGCAGTCCAGACTTTCATTGGTAAGTCCCCTTTTGAAACTTGTTTTGGATATCTGCCACCTTCACCTCTAGATGTTATATATGGACAACAAGGGGGAGTGGGGGAAGAAACAATAAGTGAAACATTAAGAGTTGAAAAAATCATTGATAAGATCAAGCAAATCCATTTACAAGTACTGGAGACATTAAAGAAGTCATGGGAAAAGTACAAGGCCAAGCATTGCCAACACAGGGTTGAGAAAATATTCAAGGTGGGAGATAGATTTTGGTTGCTCTTGCATAAGGAAAGACTACAAGGCACCGGTAAGAAGATCGAGGCACTGCACTATGGTCTTTATGAAGTGTTGGAGAAGGTAGGAGATAATGCCTATAAACTCAATCTACCCATATATATGTGCGTTTACTCAATAGTGAATGTGGAAATCTGAGATTCTTTGAACCGTCCATGTTGGACAAGGAACCTAAGCAGGTCTTACCTTCTATAGAGGACTTCGTGCCAGAAGCTCAGGCAAAGTTAGTAGAAGATACAGATTTGCAAAAGAAATCCAAAACAACCAAACAAGGACAATATGAGCCTTGATAGATCGGTTGAAAGAACAACTTCCAACCAAGGCTAAATGGTACTCTAAGGAGAAAGTAGAGGAAAAATTTCCCCACCTCATTCAGTAAAAGCTTTTGGGGACCAAAAGCCTCCCAAAATGGGGAGGCAAGATCCGAAATGGATCAATATATGATTTGTCATCTATTTGGTGCTTTATGGGTGAAAAGATTGGATGAATTGGCTTGTAGGGGTCATTTTATGGGCAAACCTTACTTATTTGGGGTCCAAAACCTTCTGAGGCCCATTTGAAGGCTTAAACAATGTTTCTTAGGGTCAAAAGTTTACGAAAGTCTCATTACCATCTCAATGTTGTTCTACACTCTTTCAACAGCATAAAGATCCCCTCAATCAAAGTTCGTATGAGGAAGTGATGCCTCCTGCAAGTTGACCTATCATGTTGAGTCGTTGACCACCATAGTACCGAGTGGATTCCACACCAACACATGTGGACTTTTGAGAATATTTTACAAAGTCCAAAACCCTAACCCTAATCAAGAGTTGAGGCATGTAAAAACACTAAAACTAACCCTAGATGGTTATCAAGACATTGTTAAAACACTCGGCTACTAAGAGAATAAGGGGGTTCCATTCTAATGGTTTAGTTATATTGTTCCATAGCTGAGAAAGAGCTAGGGAGTGGATATTAGAGCATAACAAAAGAAGTAGGAGATCTTGTCAGAGCCATACAAACCACAATGTGATGGGTAACTCCATAGAGAGTACCACTTTCTTTATATGTGCATTGCATATTGGAGAAGAAAACAACAAGGCATAGTCCTCACTTCTAGCTAGGTTTTTCCCCATAATGGGTTTTTCGAGGTATATCTTGTGTTATTTATGCGGATGTGTGGATGTGCTATTTTTCTTTCAGCTATAGTTTATTTTAGCATTTTGTAAGATTAAGCTAACAACAATGAACCTTAAATGTTTAGTAAACATTGTATAACTAAGAGTTTGAAAAAAGTTATATGATTTATTGTGATGAACTATTCCAGTGGAATATCCACAGCAATTTACAAATCATGCAATGATGGTGGCTTGCAAGTTAATCTTCAATAACATAAAAAGAAGGGCATTCAAGATGATTTAGAATGACGTAGTATAAATTAACCTTGTGCAAGAGAGCAATGGTGAATATCCATCTAAGTCAATTTTTCTGGTCCTTCCTTTAGTTTGGCCCCAAATCCTAGGGCAAGATTGAGTAAAGGGTACACCACATTGAGAACATGTGAAACCAAATGCTTCCAATTTTTCTGTTCCTTCCTTTAATTAGGTCCCAAACCCTAGGGCAAGATTGAGTAGAGGGTACACCACATTGAGACCATGTGAAACGCAATGCTTCCAACTTCAGTTTCAGGATATGCCAACAAAGACTTGTCTCTCTCATACCTTGACTGCTCCATCTTTACTCTGTGTTTGTAAAGCTTGGGGACCGAAGAGATCTGCGGGATAAACTCAACTCATATTGAAATCATATTGAAAGGCTCTTGATAACGATGTTATCAGCCATCATACCAGCGAAGAGGATTGTTCCACACTCCGTCATCAGAGATGAATTTAGGGCACACTTATTATTTGCGCGATATTCATATTGTTAGTATGCTCCACAAAATCTAGTGCATATGAAAAAAACCATAAGCGGGTAGGCTGCAGTGGTCGAAAATTCGTGAGCTGACCAATCTAGTTTATATGAGCAAAATTACAAGCGGGTGGGCTGAACTGATCAAAAATTTGCAGGAAGGTCAATCTAGTCTACTTGAGCAAAACCATTAGGGGGAGGCTACAATGATAAAATCTACAAGCAACTAGTGCCGACCTCCCAAGCCACTGTCAGAACACAAATGCTTAATTAGAACAGAGTTACTTTTGAACCCTGAGCTTCACCAACTCCAACCAAAAACATAAAAAACATAAAATAAAAGACTAAATGGACTTGGGCTTTGCAGTTGCAGCACAATATGCTGCCAAGTGATTAATATATATAAACATAAACTTCAGAGCAGATTTAATGGCTATCACCACACAACAGAGGTAGAAGTCAAATAAAGAATGTAAGAATAATTCTGGGCATTAATCTGAAAAACATGAGCTCTAGCATTGCGTTACGTACATCGTAATCGCAGAGTTCCCGAGCATTAGTAAGCTTTCCTTCCTTGGCTGCTGCACACAGAATTCTTCTATTGAGGAGACGAGAAGTGCAAATGTTGAAGAGGCATATTCCATGTTTAATGCTCACATTAAGTCTGTGAAGTGAAGTGGGTGCGAATAGGAAAGACAGAGAATGAGAATTAGGATGCAAGGAATGTTGGAATTGGTAATTGGGTGTGCAGTTGAAAGCCACAAGGATTGAACCAGTGTTGGGCGATTGCGTGATTGCAGGAATGGAAGCCATGGATAGCTCTCTTCCCTCGACTGTTTTACCTTATCTCATTTCCTCACTCGTATATGATCCTTTTACATTATATCTCATCGGAGAGATTTTAAAGAGAGTACAATAACGAGCCGTTTTCCCGGCCGCAGACGTGGCCATTATTCCGGCCGAGGGCGTTTTGGTCCTTTTACATTATTCCGGCCGCATCCCTTAAGGCACCGTATCCTATTTGCACGTCCTCAAGGCTCGGGTTGTCAATAAGGGAGCAGTATAAGCGCTAACCAAAACGCCCCCAACCCGCCGGCATAGCAATTTTTGTGAAACAGTTGTTAAATCTCAATTTTAATTATCTCGGTAGTGTTAAAATCCATTATTTACTCTAAGCTCTGGTTAAATCTCAATTTAAGCTCTTGTTAAATCTCAATTTTAACTATCTAGGTAGTGTTAAAATCCATTGTTTAGTCTAAGGTGAGAATTTGGGCACTGCAATATTGAGGTGCCTATTCTATTTGTATGTCTTCTAGGCTTGGGTTGTTAATAAGCACCTCGTAGTGCAATATTGAACGCTACAGGGGTGCTTTGCTAATTGTTGGATCTCAAACTTTTCCATTATTTAGGCTTCATCTCTCAAGGTGTTGTACCTTATTTTCACATTTTTGAGACTCCAACAACAACCAAAGCACCCCACAGCAGTGTAGGAATTTGAAACCGAAAAAACCCGTCAAATTTGACTGTTTTAACAACTTTGTAACCGGTTTTAATGATTTTAAAGCAAAATGATGATGGCTTTTTAGTTTTTTGGACCATATTTGACGAGTAAATCACCTCATGACGGGCAATTTGCCCGTCAAATTCTTGCCCTACCCCACAACATTCAATGTTGTGTTGCACGGTGCTTATTGCTCGCCCAATTCTTCCACCTCCACACATAGCCAAAAGGCTTAGTGGCAATATATTCTTTATTCAAAATGGTGTCTCTGTGGAAACAACATAGCAGTCGGGTGAAACTTTGTTTCTCTTCCCACTTGAGTTCGATGCCCATTGGCCTTTGATTCCATCTTAGAATAGCAAGGCTCACCAATTTAGGTGAAAAAAAAATTCTTTATTCAAAATGGTATTGAAAATCTTATGCTTTTGTAGGAGTCGAGTTAAGAAAAAAAGTTAATTTGACATAGAATTGTTTATGGTTGTGGAATTTTATTTGAGGTTTTGGTCATTTCAGAAACCCTCAAAGGGTTAGGGGCATGAAAATCTATGTTCCTGCTACTTTGACTCATGGAACTATACCTATTTTATGTGAGATTTGTTATTAAAAAGGGGCAAATTCATGTTCTTTTGGATAAAGAATAATTTATCTCATAAGTTTCCCTCAAAATTTGAGTAGACTTGTTCAAAGTTGTATCAATGTTGGTTACCATGACTAGTCTCTACTTGAGCAAGGAAAAATTTTCAAGCATGACATTGTTCAAATTCCCTTATTCATGCTTTCACGCCACTTGTGGGTATGTGGTTTTGTGGAGTTTAATGTTGCCCGTGGTCCTTCTCCATTAGTTCAATATTGTTGGTCCATGTACCAGCATTCCTTGTGGTGCATTGCTTCCCTTCCTGCCATTCCCTACCATGTCTACGTTAGGTTCCAAATAAACAACAACTTAGTAGAGGGACCACATTCTCTTAGAAGTCATGATTTCATAAAGTATGTATTCTTGTTAAAAAAAATATTTCTATTCTTCGTTGTAATTTCTTGATTATCATTGTTAGACATTTCTTAGTTTGTTTTTGTGGACAGCGTCAAAAACTAAAACCTTTGTCACCAATGACATGTGAATTAGATAAATTTGATGTGCTAAGAAATGCATTGTGTTGAATGTTGGGGAGAACCAACCACTACTATTCTCTTTCAAAATAATAATATCCACCTTCGTTGAGTTACTTCTACAAACCTTTTTCCTTGTAGAAAATGTGAAAAGTAAATAAATCATAGCGATGCTTACTACAATCGATACAACCAACACAAGAACCCTTGGCCTATGAAAATTAAAATGCCTAGTTTGTTGGTTGTTACAAGAGAGGGATGGCCCTTCATTGGTCCACAAGGCCATGAATTTATTAAATTATTTCTTGTGTTTGGGAGATTCTGAAAACATAGTAGATGATCTCCATTATAAGAATCTTCTTCAAATGTGTTAAATTGCTCTCCACATGGAACAAGTCCAATTAATAATGGATGATATGAGATGTTGAACCTTATGATCTCACTTATATAGGTAAATGCACTCAGTATTGCTCCTTTAAAAATGTTGTGTAAAAGGTCATGTGTCTCCAAACACTTGAAATTGTCGAATGCCCCAATTAGAAACTCTACTTGTTCTCCCGAATAATTTTTTGCATAAGCTCATATACTAGCATTGTTACGCATAGACCCAATAAAGAGAGAAGGTTTTCATCCCTAATTTTGATCATCCAAAGAGTTGGAGAAATTAAAAAAATTACAAAGTTTGATATCAAACTAAGCATGGAGAAACAAAATGATCTTCATAAATAATAATAGTGATTTATATATATACACTATTGTTTAAGTATGTGATTATGTGTTTCAATTAAAATTGCGAGTTTTAATGGGTGAGGAACTAACTACCTCTGGTTGGGTCTCAATATTGGGGATTAAGTTCTTTTAGGTATATTGTTAATGGTTTTGGAGGCATGCTAACAATTTTCTAAGCGAGTGAGTCAAAACCTATCCCTTCATCGTAATCTTTCATCCTTGTTGAAACATTTCGCTTTGTCATAGTCTTTCATCCTTGTTAATACCTTTCCCTTCATTGAAGAGTTCCCTTCTCATTAGATCCTCCCCCTCCTTGATCAAAATGTTTCTCTTCATTGGAACCTTTCCCTTTCTTTGAATTATTTCTCCTTATCAGAATGTTTCCTTTTGTTGGGGAACTTCCTTTTGTCAAAACATTCCCATTCATTGGAATACATTCCTCTTTAAGTTCACTTTTTTCATTACAATAGTCTTCATTCTCTAGTTCTAGTAGGAAGATCCTTGTAGGTAAGGCCATAGTGCATGGCCTACCCAAACTAACTTTGTCACCATTTTGTCCCACCATTATGTTTGTTGTTATCACCTATATTGTGGTATGCTTCTTGTTGACACTTTCTTTGGTGGATATTACTCCTACCCAAATAATGAGTCAACATCATCCCTAGATTGTTTTGTTGTTTTATTTGTTGTCATAACATACCCTATTAGTATGCTTCTTTTCAACACTTTATTTGGTGGAAATTACCCCTACTCAAACGCTGAGAAACTATCATTACTCGGTAGAAGGGTATAAGCATTGACTTGCAAACCCTATAGTGCTCGACTTTTTGTTAATTGTCTTTTTGTAAAAACTCCTTGATTGGCCTTTTGTTAAAAAATTATTGGTGAGTGGTTTGTGGAATATATTATTCTACTTAATTAGTTAAAGCTTGGGATGGCACAAGGAACTCTACAATAGTAAGGTACTACTTAGTTATAATGAAGAGGAACTTGGAAAAATAACCAAGAAAGAGAAATAGTCTAGTATCAACCTTTCATTTTCAGCCAAAGCTACTAGAGATTTATAAGAGTTTTTACATTTCAAACACATGATTATGCTCTCTTCCTAATGGCAATGGTTGTCTTTCACCAAAAATAACACACAATTATACTTCTTTATTTTTGTTTATGGCTTTATTCATAGAACCAATATAACTACTATTTTTGGTAAAAAAAAGTAATAAACTTCATCAATTACAAATCAATACGACATGCATATCGATATGTCACTACGTAATGTTTGTAAATGAAAACACAGAGACATCACAATACGCTTCAATGTCCTATAAATTGATTTTGTTCTTTAAGATGGTTAGTAAAATGCACATCTCGAGTGACTAGAGCAGTAAGATGGTTATGTTGAAATTGTTGACTATGTTCATTGAAACTTCATTTTTTTACGCTAAAATTGAGTATTGTACTTGCAATATTATATTGCTAAAATTGGGGTTTTTAAAAGGTACTAAATAAAATTACTCTCTAGTTGTCATATATTTCTATGGGATTACACAAATATTTAAAATTTATTCCATGTCACAAAATGAATTGTGACATTTATTGTATTACATCAAACAATAGAAAATGAAACAAGGTTGTTGGTGAATATCAAACTTATAACCTCCAAACCAAAACTTCTAGGATAATTTATGTAACATATTCACAAAATGGTGCATAAATGGTCTTATAGAAAGCCATTATTAAATATGCCATATATAACAAGGCACAAATCAAGCCCTAAGGGTTAGCTTAATCAGTTGAACCATCCTCCCAAGGTATGTTAAATTTTGTTAGATTTTTAATGGTTATACAAGATCTAAAACATTTAGTATCATAACATCATAACCATAAGCAAAGGATCATTGAAATAAAGACAAGTACAACAACACAAGAGAACACAAAGATTTTCCTCGGGGAAACCACAAGGGACAAAACCCCACAAAACTTCCTCAGTATAGAATTCGACCAAGTACAATGTAAAACCCCGAGAACAAGAATAGTTGTTTCTCTTCCACAGTATACTCTCTCTGTCTCTCTTGTGCAATGCTTGAGTGTAAGGTGTGTCTAAATGAGAGAGGCACCTCACCTATTTATATTCATTAGGTGAGTGACTCAACTAACCAACTAGGTCTCCTAGGTTCCCTAATTAGGTTCGACCTACCTAGGGAGACTCAAATACATTTTCTATCTTACTTTTGTGGGTACTATGCCCCAAATTACAATGGAGGGTTTAGCTCATGACTTTTACATGACCAATTACATCAAGGACATCTTTGAATGGAGGAATAACATCTCTGAAGGAGAATACAACAAAATTACAATAGAACATCCTTCAAAGTTCCAATATTTCAACACTCCCCCTTAACGAGAAGGGTATTCTACTAAGAACAACAACATCAACTGTAGGAGCAAGGAGAGAGAGCATCATCAACAACATTAAGGTGATACATCTATAAATCATCAAAAGTTTTCTTCAACAACATCAGCAACTGGAACAGTTATGAGAACATCTTCAATATCTTTAGTACTGGAGCATCATCTTCTACAGCACTGAGTCTTCATCTTTGATCTTCACCTTCTGCAGTACTTGATCACTTGATCATCTACGGAAACACTTGATCTTTCGATCAACAACAACATCATCTGTATCAACACACCCTCTTAATTAGGAAGGTATTCTTCATCAACAACAACCATCATCACAACTGTACAACTGACTAGTGAATCTCTATATGTCATAGGAAGTTTTGGAACAACATCATGTATCTTCATCATCAATCTCAGTATGAGAATATTGGATCATCTTCTACAACCTCAGTATGTGGACACTGAATCATCTTCTGTAACTGAATCTTCTTCTTCAACATCAATATGTGAATATTGAAACATCATCATTTGTATCATCTGTATGTAAATACTGAAACGTCATCATCTACATCATCGGTATGTAAATATGGAAACACCATGATCTGCATCATCGGTATGTAAATATTGAAACACCAACAACATCATTAACATGTTAGTGCTAAATCAACATCATTAATAAATGCTATATCATCATCTGCATTATCAACATAGAGATGTTGGAACATCATCATCATCGTCATCAACATAAAAATGTTGAAATAACATCATCATCATCAACACAAGGTGTTGGAACAACATCATCATCATCAACACAAAGTGTTGTGACTTCAACCACATCAACATTATCAGCAGAGGGTGTTGGGACCACAACCATATCATCAACATCAACATACAAGTGTAGAAGCAACATCATCATCAATATCAATACAGAAATATTGAACCTTCCATATCATCGGTATGAAAATACTGAACCTGCCATATCATCAGTATGAAAATACTGAACTTGTCATATCAACATCAATATGAAAATATTGAACTTGCCACATCATTAGTATGAAAATATTGAACTTGCCACATCAACATCAATATGAAAATACTGAACTTTCCACATCATCAGTATGAAAATACTAAACCTGTCATATCAACATCAATATGAAAATACTAAACTTGCCACATCAACATCAGTATGAAATTACTGAACTTGCCACATCATTAGTATGAAAATATTGAACATGTTATATCAACATCGGTATGAAAATACTGAACTTTCCACATCATCAGTATGAAAATATTGAACTTGCCACATCATCAGTAAGAAAATATTGAACTTGCCACATCAACATCAGTATGAAAATATTGAACTTGCAACACACATGATCCAATTACGGGATGAGCAATCCCTTTCACTTTAGGACATAAGTCCAAGGATGATGCAATCCTCGCCCAATCCAATTACAGGATGATCAACCCCTATCACTTTAGGACATAAGTCCAAGGACGATGCAATCCTCACCTGATCTAGTTATGGGATGATCAATCCCTATCACTTTAGGACATAAGTCCAAGGATGATGCAATCATCACCTGATCCAATTACGGGGTTATCAACCCCTATCGCTTTAGGACATAAGTCCAAGGATGATGCAATCCTCACATGGTCTAAGTATGGGATGATCAACCCCTATCACTTTAGGACATAAGTCCAAGGACGATGCAATCCTACTGCCTCACGAAGACAAAATTCTAGATCCAATTACAAGATGATCAATCCCTATCACTTTAGGACATAAGTCTAAGGACGATGCAATCCTACCACCTCACAAAGATAAAAGTATGCAGATCAATTTAGGACTAATGTCCAAGCATTATACAATCCTTCCACACTGAGACAAAAGTTTGTGGATCACTTTAGGACTAATGTCCAGGGATGATACAATCCTTCCACAAGGAGACAAAAGTCTGCGGATCACTTTAGGACTAATGTCCAGGGATGATACAATCCTTCCACATGGAGACAAAAGTATGCGAATCACTTTAGGGATGATGTCCACGGATGATACAATCCCATTGCAACATCATCATCACTGCTCCCCCTTTTGAGGAAGGTCTTTTCGATCCATACTAAGCCATGATATCACAACTGATCCCAAACATCATCCTAAGGTGCTCTTTCCAGCACTTCCTCTTTGTATCTATAATGAGTTTGTCCTCTCTTGTCAAGTCATTGACATATACCAATATTTTGCATTCAACCTTAAAGTAAAGGTTGGAACCCGCTTTAATCTTGGTAAATCCTTAGTTCATCCGGAAGTTCTCCATCATGTTGTACCATGTCGAACTCGGATATCTTTTGTAGTCACTCCCTCTTTCCAGGGAGGTCTTTTCGGACTACACCAAGATTGTCTCAAAAGTGTTCAAGCTTTACACGAGACAAAGGCATAGTCAACACATCTGCCACATGTTCCTTTGTAGGAACATACTTGAGCTTTACAACTCACTTCTATCACTTGTTCTTTATCATTATCCTTTTGTCCATTCACAACTGCATCATACATCCGCAACTTCATCATACATCTGTAACTTCATCATTTCTTCTCTTGTAGGTGATTGCATACAATCCTTCCTACAAGTCAAATGTAGTTGTATGATTAGAAACATTTCATAACATATTCATAATGACAAATTCTTATGCATAAAGATATGTGTTATGCAACTATTTCAGCTAATACAACATTCATCCATATCTCATATACATACGATAACTTTCTAGATTCCTTCCATATATACCAAGACATTATGTCAGCGAGGAGGTTTCATTCTATATAAGTAGCAATGGAATGTTGTACAACACCATAAGCCACTCACCCATCATATGCATATTAGCAGTAAATTGTTCATAAATGCAAAACACTCTAACATGCATAATACACTTCCTAAATCTAGGAACATGTCTATGTACATTACTGAAGAACTAGATATATAGGAAATGACACTTCAGATACTTATATTTGTTTGTTTGATAGACTCCATATTGATATATGTCTTCTTGAATTACTGGAGTCTCTTCCAATGTGTTCAACTTCATTGTTTGATTCTGAGGACCTCTAATCCCAAGAATCATGTCAAGATTCTCGAACTTTGAGATCTACCATAGTCAGTGCCTCTGAGGTGGAGCACCCTCATCCCTTTGTATCTTGTACTCTCTGCATTAGGACATTGGAGTGATAGGTAGCCTCCTCTGCTACTAATTTTCTTTGTATCCATCTATGTCACCTGTCGAGGTCACTAGATATCAAGATCCTTCATCTTGAACTTTGTTGCAAGCTTTCTCTTGCAACCATCTATGAGCTTCTCATCCTTTGTAGGCTTCTATATTCAAACTTGTAGTAAAGTTTGGGATCTCCATCACTTTATTTGATCCTCAAGCTCTTCATGTAATTCTATGTGCTAAACCATGGGTGTCGAGTGAGCTTGTACAAATCCTTCTGTGCATAGGTGGTTCTATGCAAAGAGTCTCAAACCATGTAGGTTGCTTGATATGTTCTTCTGCTTTGATTACACCAACTATCTAGTGTAATATCCACCACTGAAGAGGTGTGTATAGCCCCTATAGTAGTGTCTTTCCATAATCAACTCTCTATTTCTGATAAAAACCAAGAACCTTTCTTTGTATCTTTTGATACTTTGATCTGGTGTATAATTGATCTTGTAGATATTCTTGGACGACTTTACAAAAATTCCCTTCATGTCTCAAACTCATATCCAAAAATCATTCTCTATGATCGACTGGTAATTCTTGATCAAGTCATCTTTCCATTCTTCATTCTTGGAACATTCTTTCGCAAAGTGTTCTTTCTCATCATAAATGAACATCTAAGTTGTGAGATGTCCTTCTTTTGAAGTCCCTTTATTCTTTGTGGGAATGTTCTTCTTTCTTGTTCTTTCTCTTCTTGGCACGAGTTGTTAGGGCTTGATTATCATATTTGTTCATCTCTTCTTCTTTTTCCATCAATCAAGATTCTTCTTACGTGCATTCCTCCACAGGTAATCTTCCTTCTAGAACAACTCCCTCGAATGAACTTGGAATACCATTCAACGTTGTAATCTATGCTTCCGCTTCTTTGACATTGTCTCCAATGGCTTCTAATTACTTCTTGAGCTGAGATCTCCTTGTGAAGTAACATTGAATGTTTTCTAACATTTGCATCAAATATATCCTTGGGAGTCTTCAAGGATGATACATGTGATATCCAATGGAGAGGGAAATACTATTCTTGTACTTTTCTTTCACTTCATCTCCCTCTGGATCTGCAGCTTCTTCTTTGACATAGTTCTCCATGTCATGCTTCTTCAAGTACGAGAAGAACTCTATACTTCCATGCTTAGAAGTTATCAACTCTTTCAAGCTTGTCCTCAAGCATGGTACAGTTTGTCATCATGATAAAATTGAGAACCTCAAATGGAAATATAGAGGATAGAACTTACCAATGAGATTGCTTCAACTTGATGCTTGCTTGAAGACTCTTCTGCTTTGATTACACCAACTATCTAGTGTAATATCCACCATTGAAGAGGTGTGTATAGTCCCTAGAGTAGTGTCTTGCCATAATCAACTCTCTATTTCTGATAAAAACCAAGAACCTTTCTTTGTATCTTTTGATACTTTGATCTGGTGTATACTTGATCTTGTAGATATTCTTGGACGACTTTACAAAACTTCCCTTCATGTCTCAAACTCATATCCAAAAAGCATTCTCTATGATCGACTGGTAATTCTTGATCAAGTCATCCTTCCATTCTTCATTCTTGGAACATTCTTTCGCAAAGTGTTCTTTCTCATCATAAATGAACATCTAAGTTGTGAGATGTCCTTCTTCTGAAGTCCCTTTATTCTTTGCGGGAATGTTCTTCCTTCTTGTTCTTTCTCTTCTTGGCACGAGTTGTTAGGGCTTGATTATCATATTTGTTCATCTCTTCTTCTTTTTCCATCAATCAAGATTCTTCTTACATGCATTCCTCCACAGGTAATCTTCCTTCTAGAACAACTCCCTCGAATGAACTTGGAATACCATTCAAAGTTGTAATCTATGCTTCTGCTTCTTTGACATTGTCTCCAGTGGCTTCTAATTACTTCTTGAGCTGAGATCTCATTGTGAAGTAACATTGAATGTTTTCTAACATTTGCATCAAACATATCCTTGGGAGTCTTCAAGGATGATACATGTGATATCCAATGGAGAGGGAAATACTCTTCTTGTACTTTGCTTTCACTTCATCTCCCTCTGGATCTGCAGCTTCTTCTTTGACATAGTTCTCCATGTCATGCTTCTTCAAGTATGAGAAGAACTCTATACTTCCATGCTTAGAAGTTATCAACTCTTTCAAGCTTGTCCTCAAGCATGGTACAGTTTGTCATCATGATAAAATTGAGAACCTCAAATGGAAATACAGAGGATAGAACTTACCAATGAGATTGCTTCAACTTGATGCTTGCTTGAAGACTCTTCTAGAAGACTGCTTTTGGTGGACCTAGGGTTTGATAGAGAAACCCTAATTTTTCAACTAGGGTGTCTTTCAGATATGATTGGATAGAAATATGTGCATCCTCAAGGCAAGCTGAGCAACATACTTATTTTTCCAAAAATGTGGACAGAACTGCAAAATATCTTATGCCTTACTTTTCTTTGGTAGTAGTGTTAGTCAAAAATTGAAAAATCCATAGAATGAGAGACTTCTTACCTATAAATATGCACCCTCCTAGGGCGTGTTTGATGGTCCTCATTTTTCAATTGATTGGTGGAGGGAAGTGCCCAGAACAGAAAGCCCTAGTTTTTATCCAGTTTCTTCTATAGAATTGACTGACCTTGTTTCTGTTATAGCTCTGAAGTTTTTGCTCCTCAAGGTCTAAAACTTCGTCCTACAGTAGCCTGGTTTGTATTCTTTCCAACCCTATAGGTTATAACATAATTGGATTCATCAACTGGGACTTATGTGAAGTTTCCCAAGGTGACTTATTTCAGTATTATTCAACATAACAAACTTGTACGAGCTGCCACATGTCACGGTTTCACTTTCGGGGTCTAAATTTTTTACCATAGAAACTTAAGTCTATGCCCTATCTACAACATCTTGTGAAATTTCATTTGGACATTCCTTGACCAAGATATAGCAATTATCCCTAGGTCATATGTTTAAGGATGAATTATGGGAGAGGGTGGAACCCTAAGTTGGAGTAATCATATCTCCTATATTATAGCGAATCTAAGGCTAAAACTTTTACAAAGGGTACAACAAGATTCCATAATCAACCTATCAAATTTTAAGCTCCTGATCCTTCTCTGATATCGATTTATAGCGAAAGTACCAACATGCCTAGTTTTTTTCTTCTAGGGTTTTCATGCATGAAACCCTAATCTTCAGTAGTTGTAGTGGTAGTAGTGTTTTGGCTGCACAAAGACTTCTTTCAGGGTGGCTTTGATAACATGTTATATTTTTTAATGGTTATACAAGATCTAAAACGTCTAGTATCATAACATCATAACCATAAGCAAAGGATCACTGAAAGAAAGGCAAGTACAACAACACAAGACAACACAAAGATTTTCCTTGGGAAAACCACAAGGGAGAAAACCCCGCAAAACTTCCTCAATACATAATTCAACCAAGTATAGTGTAAAACCAGAAGAACAAGAATAGTTGCTTCTCTTCCACAGTATACTCTCTCTCTCTCTCTTGCGCAATGCTTGAGTGTAAGGTGTGTCTAAATGAGAGAGGTGCCTCACCTATTTATATTCATTAGGTGAGTGACTCAACTAACCAACTAGGTCGGCCAGGTTCCCTAATTAGGGTTGGCCTACCTAGGGAGACTCAAAATACATTTTATATATTACTTTTGTGGGTACTATTTCCATAACTTACAACAAAGGGTTTACCTCATGACTTTTACATAACAAATTACATCAAGGACGTCTCTGAATGGAGGAATAACATCTATGAAGGACAATACAACAAAAGTACAATATAATATCCTTCGAAGTTACAATATTTCAACAAAGCATGTTGTTGATGAGGGATCATAGATCAAACATGCAAATTCGTTCAAGTCCCAATGGGTTGCCAAACATCATTGTAGCTAGCGATTGAGTCCCCTCTCTTTTGGGTATTTTGGAGAAGAGGGGGAATTCATAAGGTTTTCCCTGGAAAAAAATAATAAGGCACAAATTATGGTTGAATATATGAGGACTACAAATATTGGGGCATACTATATTGCCCCTATTAAAGGACTAAAATTAGCACCAAAACATGGTGACAATTATATTGTCATCTTTAGCAACTTGTTACTATTATGTAATTGGATGAAAGTGGATTTTGAAGTTAGAAAAAAATAATATAAAACCATTCGATAGAGAAGCTTGAGTCATGATTAATCAATTTCAATCCTTTACCATTCATTGTTGTGGTGCATATGCATAGATCATGTGGAGGTTAAGATGATATATTGTGATCTATTTTATAGATGTCAACACTAAATGAGGATGATGAAGATGATGTTGGTCAAACATCAACTCCAGAAATATTGGACGATAAACACCAATATAGACCCCTTATATGTGAATTATTCCTTGTGATTGTTGTTGTAATGTGATGGTGTGGTTGTTTCCTTTTTATATATAAGTGAAGATATGACTAAATTTTTTAGTATTTTGTTTTTTGTATAGTATTTTTAAACAATTCTCATTGTATGATTTATAGATATTTTGCAGGTTAGGTTGAAGATATTTATGGGGGATGAGGTAGCACTTGTTGACCCTATGAAAGTGTGTAAATTTGGTCCATAAGTTTTGAGAAGTCTGGTCACGGTGTGGACAGGGCTGCTATGGAGTGAAGATGAAGAAGTTTGGTCGTAGTGTGAACATGGTTGCGACATAGCAAAGACGAAATGGGTCATATTTGGAATTCTAGGCAATTTTTGGGGAAACATTAATGTATGCGGTGAATGAGTTAGAAAGTTGTCCACTTATGGGTAGTGGGTGCAGGATTCAAAATTGATCGTTAGATCCTATAAAAATGTAAAAGGGTTGGGTTTTAGAAGAGGGAGAAAATATAGGAGAGATAGTCGAGAGTAAGATATGAAGAAGTATGTTGTAAGTTGTAGTGCAAAGAGTGAATAAGAGTCATAAAGGGCATGCAATGTCAATCCGCAAGCTGAGTGCGTGGACCTGATGTAAATGATATTTAGGGATATGTCTACAAGCTATGTGCACAGACCAAAGTGTTCCAACACGAATTATGCCAAATGAAGAGTGCTTTTGGGGTTTTTTTCCCGTACGGGTTTCCACGTTAAATTCTCTGTGTCAAATGGTGTATGTCTATTTTATGTATGAGGCTTTCTAATTTGATAGGACTGATAATATTTGTGATGAAATAGAATAATAGTGTTGTCAATGTTGGTAGACATGATTTAGATATGTTATGTTTTCATATGTTGTTGTTATTTGTTGATGATCATTCACCTACCTGCGTTCTTGGATAGTTTTTCGAGTACCTCCATGGAGAGATCCCATTTTATCATCGTGGAATCCTGGTTCCTGCTGTCCCTATAGGTATCTCAGGTGAGACTTCACTTGTGTTGCATGTATTTCCGATGGGGTTATGCTCTCTTGCGTCGATGCCTTGGGTTATTTTGGTCGGGATGGAAGGTTGAACCTAGGCTAGTCAAAGCAAAGCCAATAAATGGTTACGTTACCAAGACCATGATCATCATGAAGGGGACATGTTTTGGCACCCGATGAAGCCTAAGATTCGGGATTGGGTTGACCACAAAGATAGAGGATTTGCACAAGAAGAAAGTAAGGGTCCATGGCTGACTCCAATGGAATGGTTAGAAATGTATGTTTACTCAAGTATTCATGAACTTTTCTTTAGAGAATTTCTTGTTTTATTGTATGAATGGTTGGCGAGGCTAGCAACTCAGAAGACAAATTTTCAAGGCGGAGAACCCAGGGAGTGGACTCCTCAGTTGATCCGACGACTGGAGAATGTTAGTAATGTTATTTCTAGGGGTTTCGACTTCTGGGTTGATAACATTTTGGAAGGATACATTATTGAGACCCATCTCATCTTACTCTGAAAATGGAATCCCAAGGATGGAATCTGACGAGCAAATCATTGTGCGCGGAGGACATGGGTCATGATGAAAGGAAGGATTGAACAAGATGGATAGAGTAAGATGAGATGTTCCAAGCTGGTAGTAAGACTGATGAAGAGGGTGGTTTCCTAAGGAGTGGAACAAGATTATGGGCAGGTAAAAGGAGAAGAATTGTGACAAGGAGAGAGAGTTGTAGTGCGACTAGAAGAGGGGACTACGAGTTGGTGCCATAACTTGATGAAGTGTCTTGCGACAAAGAGGAGGAATATCGACTTATTTATGAAGATGAAGAAGAGGCACCATATCTGTACTAGGCCAAAGACTACGACATACCCACAACTCCATGTACATCTCCAACATCAAAGGTACGACCTGAAAGCGTTCCGAGCTGCTTTCTGTCAAATCAAAGTAATAGTAACAGTCAAGATAATGGTCAAAATGTTCCTCCTAATGGAACATCTAATTCAAGCTGATTAGTACCCCAAGTACATAGGATGTCTGGGGGTGACATAAAATTGTCTATATTCAATGGGGAATGGGTTGGAAGACCCTAAGAAACATTGGTTTTTGTGAGAAGTTTTTTGGACCATGCGACATGTCTAGGACGAGGCCATAAAAAGGGCTAAGATGATCACAACCTTTAGGGTCGTGTTGTCGATTGGTACATGAAGTTTTCGGTGGTCCCTATGAGAAACCCTCATAAGTCATTAGATTAGATTCAGTCAAGAATAGTAGATGAATTCAAGAATCCCAAGTCTTATTTGTAGTGCATCACAGAGTTGAAGGAGATCAAGAAAATGTTGGGGGAGCCTGTTTGGGATTTTGACCAGAGATTCAAGACCTTGATGGCTAAGGTAAGTTTCCAAATGTCTGATGTCCAACACAAACAATGGTTCATTGTTGCGTTGTTACCACATATCCATGTCCCCCTAATGAAACAGAAGATAATGTCACAGATAGAAGCTCTTGATCTTGCTATGAAGTTAGAAGCTTCTCCAGTTGGAAAAACTCGTGTGGGGATGATGCAAATTCAATCACAATTAGCTAATCTAACATTGCAAATACAAGATATATAGAAAGGAAAATAAATCCATGAAGAAGTCTAGTGTACAAGATGCAAAATTGAAGGCCATCATAAGGATTCATGTCCAGCCTTCCTGGATTACCTCACGTTAGGAGTGTCAAATCCATTAAGTTCACAAGGGATGCCATGGTGTTGAGTTTTCCAAATAAGAGGTCATCGGTTGGAGGAATGTTTGTATTTACAGAAGTTATTGCTATAGGAAAATACAATAAACACCTACTTAATGAAGAATCATGAGCAAATGCAAGCTAAACGAGCTCATGCACAATTCCCTTAGTCAAGAGGGGGAGGTGATTTTAGAGGCCGACGACAAGGAGGAGGATTTGGTCGAGGGCGACGCCAAAATATTTGCTATAATTATGGACAAACATGACATTATGCTAGAGACTACAATAATCCTACATCAACATGCTCATATTGTAAATTATTGTATCATATCATTGAGGAGTTCCCTCATCTTATGGTTAAGTGGCAGGCCAGAAACATGGGGAACTAGAACCAACCTCCAAATCTGAATCAGAATGTTTACAAGATTTCTGCTGAGCCATGAGAACCTAATATTATTATTTTAACAAGGGGTGGTGTTGCAACTAGGGATGATAGAATAGAACCATGGATAAATTCAAGAGATCGACCTGCATCACAAAATAACGTACCATTTGACATCCAAAAGGAAAATGGTGTCTTCTTCGATGCGCAAAATGATTTTATGGACAAAAATAATGATTCGACATTTGTTGATTTTTTTATGTTTGACGATGGAATAGTCCTTGATATGCCACCAAGTTTTGACCAATCACTCCAAAGGAAGTCAACGGAAAAGGTAAGCAATTTGAAAATTTTCTTCAAAAGTTGTTTAGTCCTTGTGAAATATAAAGATGCTCTGGAAGAGCTATCAACTCTAATAGTAGAACCCCACAGAAGTCTGTGACCAAAGAAGAATATTAGTAATGTTCATAAAAGTTTGAAGACTGGTCAAGAGCTACGTATGAATTCCCAAATAGGTGACTACGATATGGACTTTATTATTCTTGACTTAGGATCATATGTTAACATCCTGGCAAGGAAGACATGGGAAATCATGGGGAAGCCTAAGTTGGTATGGTTTCCTATTCAACTGAGGTTAGCCAATCAACTGAAGGTTTTTCCTATTGGTCAACTATCACTAGTTCTTGTCAAGGTGAAAGGGCTCTGAACCTATTTGGATTTTGAAGTAATCAAGATTTTCGATGATAGGAACCCTTATCCAGCACTTCTAGGGATCGACTAGGCTCTTGAGAATTAGACCATCATAAAATTTAAGAAGAGAATATTGTCATTTGAAGATTTAGAAATGTAGGTAGTCGAACCTTTGGATGGCCAATGCTATGTCGAGTGAATGAAGGGTGAATGTCAAGAAGGATACATGGATAACATTTACAACATATCGTCTGCAATGGATGACTACATCAATCCTACAACTAATGGCAAATTGAGTTGGAAAAGTTTTAGTTCATGTTTATCAAATTCAAGTGAATCCTTGAAGAATTGGTAGAACTAGTTGCATGAAGTATAGATGCGGAAATGTGTGAGGATCATGAAATATATACGATGGGTAGGTATTGAGGTATGTGATTTACCTACCCATGAAGGATTGCCTAATTTGGCTACATTTCTCATATAATTTGAAGACAAGGTACTGGAACCTCAGCGTCTGCTAGATCTGGATGTCACCTTGAAAGCTACACCAGCAAGATGGTGGGTTGTTCACAAATAATCAATTTCATAATGGTCCCAGTGTTGGTGGCTGTTAGAAATCAAATTTGGAGAAAACATTTCCTACGTTGGTCAAAAGTATACAGATTTGACGAATCTTGTCAACCACATTGAAAATTGTTGCACGACATAGAGGACGTCGCCTAGGCAAGAATGAGTTCTATTTATACATACTTTGGACATGATACCAAGAAATTAGTTTGATTGTTGATGCAGCTCTACATGTTATTAAAGACAAGATTTGCAAGGACATCCATGTTTTGATGTCAAGTCTTCCTCAAAGAAATGTGACGGTTCAAAGTTGGATGGAGTATTTTAACATAACTGATGAACTTGAAGATGATGATCCACATAATATTCATATCCCTAAAACTGAGGGTATTTGAGTAGTGGAGGGACTGGGCTTATCAAATCACAAATTTGTGAAGCCCCTCAAAATAAAGAAGGTGAATAATGGATCCCTTGAGAACACAAAATATTCTAATATTGGGGATTATTGGGATGATGATACAATGGGGAAAATTACATATTTGTTGCACGAGTTCTAAGATTTATTCCCAACTAAGTTCTCAAAAATGAAGGGGATCGGTGGTGACTTGGGTGAAATGAATATCCCTCTAAAACTAGATGCAAGGTCTATCAAGCAACGAACATACAGATTAAATACTAGATACAAAGAGAAGGCCAAGGCAATGTTAGATTGAATGCTAGATGCA
Source organism: Pseudotsuga menziesii (assembly GCA_001517045.1). Lineage (NCBI taxonomy): Eukaryota > Viridiplantae > Streptophyta > Pinopsida > Pinales > Pinaceae > Pseudotsuga > Pseudotsuga menziesii. The sequence goes on from LPNX010437522.1 coordinate 758,188, forward strand.
AGAATTATTGAACCTATCAAAGAATCGGAGTGGATTATCCCAATGGTCGTGCAAGATAAGAAAACTATCAAAGTCCATATCTGTGTTGACCTAAGAAAATTGAATGATGGTTTTATGCATGATATGTTTCCTACACCTTTTACAAATGAAGTGTTGGAAAGAGTAGGGGGGAAAGAGGTGTACTCTTTTACTGATGGATTCTTTGGATACCATCAAATAAAGATTGCAAAAGAATATCGACACAAGACCACTTTTGCGATAGAGGGGGTTGCTTCCAATACATGGTAATGTCATTCAGACTTAATAATGCGCCTACTATATTCTCTAGAATAGTGGTAGCCGCTTTTAAATATTTTATCCATAAATTTCTTGAAGTCTATTTTGATGATTGGATGGTCTATGGGATGGTTAAGGATCATATAGAAAGTCTTAGGATGATGCTGGCATGGTGTAGACAGTTTTAGATTTCTTCAAATTTGAAGAAATGTATTTTTTGTGCTCCTTTTAGCATAATGTTGGGTCATGTTGTCTATTGAGAAGGAATATTGATGGACCCTACAAATATTTCAAGTATTTTCGACCTACACCCACCATCATTAGTTAAACAGTTAAGGACCATGCTAGGACATACTGGTTATTAAAGGAAATTTATCAAGGGATATGCATAGATCATTGCTCCAATGGAGAAATTGTTGAAGAAAGATGTTAAATTCCAGTGGGATGAGTAGTGTCAAAAGAGCATGGATGTCCTTAAAGAGAAGATGTTTTCAATCCCTATCTTTGTATTCCTTGAATGGAAAAAATAATTTCATGTGCATGTCGATGCATCATCTATCGCGCTAGGAGCAATGCTTGCAAAAATAGGTGAGGGATCTATTGATCACCTTACTGCATTTTCTAGTGGGAAGTTGTCAGATACATAGATAAATCATACCACTACAGAATGGGAAGGACTTGCTATGGTATATGCACTCCATAAATTTTGACATTACTTATTGGATGGTCACTTCAAGATGTTTATGGACTATTTTGCCTTGAAATACTTGGTCAATAAGCCAATGTTGGGGGTGAATATCTGTAGATGGCTTCTAATCTGCCAAGAATTTGATTTCTAAATTATTGTAAAGCCATGAAGACTGAATGCAGGCCTTGACCATCTTTCAAGGTTATAGAATGGGGAAGAGCCTACCAGTCTAGATGATACTCTTCCCGATGCACAATTATTTGTAGTAAAAATAGTTCATGACCAGTATGAAGAAATTGTGCATTTCTTGACTATGGGGTGTGCACTAGAAGGATTTAACACAACAAAAAAGAAAAAATTGGTTGTAAAAGGTGCATATTTCCAACTGATAGTTGGACAATTATATAAGATGGGACCATATGAGATACTTTGTCGCTGTGTCTTGGAACATGAGCGACTAATAGTGTTGAATTAATCTCATGTTGGCGTCGAAGGGGGCCACTATGCTGGAAAAGTGACAGCGCGCAAGGTTTTACAAGCAATATTATGGTGTCTTACCCTTCATGCAGATGGTATGGAGTATTGTCGCAGATGTGATATCTGTTAACGTACAGGGAGATCGTCACAACGAGATGAAATTGCATTGGTACCACAAGTAACTTTGCAAGCGTTTGATAAATGGGTTGTCGACTTTGCCGGTCCCATTAATCCATAGGGTAAACATATAGGTGCGCGATATATAATTACTGTGATAGATAATTTAACTAGGTGGGTTGAAGCATCCCTAGTCAGAGATTATACTGCATCACTGGCTGTAAGGTTTTTGTTTGAACATGTCGTGACCAGGTTTGGTTGTCCCAAAATCTTAATAAGTGACCAGGGTACACATTTTGTTAATAAGTTGATTGACAAATTAACTAAGGAATTTCAGATATAGCACAAGAAGACAATGCCATATCATCCACAAGCAAATGAAGCTATCGAAGCATTTAACAAAATATTAGAGAATGCATCGACTAAGATCTGCAATATAAGTCACGATGACTGGGATCACAGAATACCTACAGTTTTATGGTCTTATCGCATGACATGCAAGAAACTTACATGGAACACTCCATTCAGACTGGTTTATGGGTAGGAGCTTGTTATGCTAATAAAATACATTTTACCCAACATAAGAATAAATTCAATCACCAAGACGACAAATGTCAGTGCAATTGAAGCAACATTATCCCAGTTGTTACAATTAGAAGAAGACCGATTCATTGCAGGATATCATCAACATGTCAAGAAAGAGTGACAAAAGGATTGGAATGACCGGCACATTAAGTTCAAGCAATTCTAGCTAGGTGATTTTTTCCTTCTCTACGATAGTAAGTTTTTGAACCCTATGTTTTCATTCATGTTATTGATGGAGGTTTTGTTTAGTTACAAAAGTTAGATGGTACACCCTTTGATGGGTTGGTAAACGGGAGTTGGTTGAAACCTTATAGGCATAGTCATACTTCACTCGACTAAATAGGTATTGGATGAACTTGTACATTTAAAAAAAATAGGGAAGTCTTGTATACAAGTTTGAAATTTTCCTTTGAAGTTAAAGTTTTGTCATAGGATACAGGTATGTTGCAAGTTAAAGTTTTGTCACAAGCTTAAGTTTTATTATTGTTAAATTTGGGTCGTGGGAGATTTTGACGCCATGCTTTCTATCAATTATGTAATTAATGCACAATAATTACCTGCTTTTATGGTGAGCAAAGTGATTTCTTTAACGGTGCTTTGTCACAATGATTGAAAAGATATCAGTGCGTGAAGGGATTAGATGTCACCTTTTTCAATTGATTACATATCCACGTGATTGGATAACTTTTCGCACACGTAGGTCTATTTAGTTTCACAATGGAATCTAGTTGCCTCATCATATCGAAGTGTGAAGTTTCTTGAAGTAAAGCAATTGTCTGCAACTTATTGAGGTTGAAGCTTTCTATAATGGATATTCCTATGTTGAGTTCAAGCACCATTCGAGGTTCAAGTGTGGAGGCTCCCCCTGTTATACCCATTATAGAGGAGGCATCGGAGGTTGTCTCGCAACCCATCCTTGTAAATACACCAAGGAAGAAACAAATGACTAGCCAAGTCATTCTTCTTGAGTAGAGATTCAAAGCAACACATGATATTGAAGCTTCATGATCTGATTCAACAACAATACTGCCTGGGTATATTTTGCCATGAAAATATGATTCTACCAATGTGGTCACTCACAAGAATTCCAAGTATCAGCTTGTTAATCCATCCATTTCGAAATATGTGCATGTCACGACGAATATTATGCTGAACTTGAAGAAGCTAATATTCACAAACCATGATTTAAAGAAGTTCCCTGAACTCCAGCTATCGTAGTATATGACTTATACAATTGGTCAAAGGAAGGCCTATTCAATTGGTTCGTATGGATTGGGCTCGTGGGTCTAAGAAGACAGGCATTCTATCCTTGATGAACATGCCCCACTTTGGGCGCACTACTGAGGTCAATGTGTGTGTGAAGCAATTGTGGGTCTATTTCCATGGCGGTTGTTTGTGGTTGGATAATTGTATTTTGTTATATTTTTTATCATTCAAGCTAGCATTACGTTAGGATCTCTAACTGAGAGAATAACATGCACATCAATAAGACACAAGCACAACACAAGAGACAAGAGACACAAAGAATTTTCCTCGGGGAAACCATAAAGGAGAAAACCCCGCAACTTCCTCAGAGATAGAATCAACACCAAAAGTAAAACCCAAAAATAGTAAGATGATCTCCACAACTTCTGTGTCTCTCTCTCACACTGAGAGAGCTTCTCCTCTCTCACTCATGCACCCTAATGAGTGAGTGTGTGTGTGATAAATAGAGAGACTCACTCTCTATTTATATTCTTTCGTTCACTTGGAACCCACTCCAACATGTCGGACTCACATAACAATGACTTACTAGAGCCGACATCTCTAGGAGTGTCTAATAACCCTAGTGCCCCAGAACTTATGGGGACTTTGCCTCCTCTGACCAACAAGGAGGTTTATCCTTAACACAATGGTGGGGACTATTTCCCTGACTTACAATGACTCACCTAGGGTCGACTTCTCTAGGATAGTCTAATAACCCAAGGGCCCCACATCTGTGGGGACTTTAACCCTTGACCAATAGGAGGGTTACCCACAATGACTAGACATGACTTTCTCATTATAGAAACCTCCCGAAATAAACATCGGGGTATGACATGACTCAATTACATTACAATACATCCCAGGATAAACATCAGGTTACAATAGATAAGAAATACAAGTGAATACATTTCGAAGTTACAATTACATCAACACTCCCTCTTAACTAGGAAGGTATTCTCTATCGACACAATTTTCATCGCTGGTCTTCTTCTCTAGATCTTCTTGTCATTTGCATCTTCAAGTCTTCTTCATCTTCAAGTCTTCTTTGTCTTCAATTCATCTTCGTCTCTGGATCTGGATCATCATTCGATCTGGATCATCATCACTGGATTTGGATCATCACTCGATCTGGATCATCATCACTGGATCTGGATCATCACTCGATCTGGATCATCTCTCGATTTGGATCATCAATACTGAATCTTCCTAGGTGTTATCTCATGATTCTTCTCGTCACAGGAAGTTCTACAGAGAGTCAGAGACAACCCTTTTTCATGCTAGATGTAGGCATAGCCACCATGTAGGTCTTCGCCCAACACTTACATCTGATCATGTAGGAACTAACCTATAATCATATTAGAAAGGCATGCCCGACACTCACATCTGACCATGTGGGAACCAATCCCACAACCCTGTCAGAAAGGCCCAACACTCACATTTGACACATGCGAGGAACCAATCCAACATGCATGTTCAAAAAGCCTCAGCACTTATATTTGATACATGGGAGGAACCAATCCAACATACATGTTCAAAAAGGATTTGCACTTACATTCAACACATGCGAGGAACCAATCCAACATGCATGTTCGAAAAGGCTCTACACTTACATCTGACACATGCAAGGAACCAATCCAATATGCATGTTCAGAAGGGCGTGCACTCACATCTGATCAAGTAGGAACCAATCCTACACTCATATCAGAATGGTCCCCAGTCCCAAATTGATCCATCTGGTAACTGACCAGGTGCCTCCATTCCCAGAATGAGAGTTTCCCTTACATTTGTCCTACTCGACAGAATGGCCAGCACTCACATCTGACATGGGAGGAACCTAATCCTTTAACCATGATAGAATGGCTCAGTCCTTACATCTGACCTACTTATCATAGTCCCGGACTGAGTGTTCCTAGTAACTGACCAGGTACCTCCATTCCAAGAATGGAATTTAGCACTCATATCTGACATGGAAGGAACCAATCCTCTCACCATGACATAATGGCTCAGCCCTTATATCTGACCTACTTGTCATAATGGATATGGATTCAGCACTCATATCTAACATGGAAGGAACCAATCCTCTCACCATGACAGAATGGCTCAACCCTTACATCTGACCATGGAAGGAACCAATCCTCTCACCATGACAGAATGTCTCAGCCCTTATATCTGACCTACTCATCAGAATGGATATGGATTCAACACTCATATCTGACATGGAAGGAACCAATCCTCTCACCATGACAGAATGACTCAGCCCTTACATCTGACCATGAAAGGAACCAATCCTCTCACCATGTCAGAATGGCTATGGGGCTCATCACTTTCCCTTGGAGGAAACCTCGATCTGGAGAACAACAAGCTTCTCCCTGAAGTACTCAAACTTCACCCTAGCCAATGGGTTCATCAATACATTAGCTATCTGTTCCTCCGTCACAACATACTAGAGCTTCACTGCTCCCCTCTGCACCATATCCCTCATATAGTGATACTTGATCTCAATATGCTTCAACTTGTCATGGAACACTGGATTCTCTGACAACTTCACGCAACTCTGGTTGTCACAATGTATACAAGTAGCATCCATCTGGAGATCAAATAAATTAGATAGTAGCTTCCTCAACCATACTGCCTCACAACTAGCTGAACAAGCTGCGACATACTCTGCTTCAGTTGTACTCAGTGCCACACAGGATTGATTCCTGCTAAACCAAGAGATCACACCCGATCCCATACTGAAGCAACACCTTGAAGTGCTCTTCCTATCGATGGCACTGCCTAGTCTGAATCAACATAACCTCCTAGGTTAATCTTTTGATTCGTATCATACTTGAGCCCATACTCAACTGTACCCTTTGCAACCATCAAGTGAACATGTCTCAATGTGTTCACATCAAAGCAAATATCGGGTCTTGTATTCGTCAGGTAAATCATCTGACGATACATCATGGCATCAACCGACTCTGATGAAGCAACAATCAATAGCTTCAGGTTCGATGCCATAGGTGTGGTTATGCAATCCATCATCCTGAACCTATTCAGGATCTCTACTGTATACTTCCCTTGTCCACACCTCCATGCCTAGAAAGTAGTGCATCGACACATAACAAGAGCATCATTGGTCTTCCGCCTTCAACCTTGAAGCAAAGGTTGGAATCCGCTTTATTCTCAATAAATCCTAGAGTCATCAGTAATCTAGCCATCCTGTCGTACCATGTTGAACCTCAGGATCTTCTGCAGTCACTCCCTCTGACGTGGAGCATCATACTCCCTCTGTCTTCCGTACTCTATGCACTGAAACATTCTGTACTGGAGTGACAAGTAGCTTCCTATGCTACTAATCTTCTATGTATCCATCTAGGATCACTGGATACCAAGATCCTATATCTTGAACCTTTTCAAAGGTTCTACTTGCACCAATTTATGAGCTTGTCAACCTTTGTTGTAGGGGTTCAGATCTTCATCAAGATTCTCATGTATGTGTTATCCCATGGGTGTCTTTTGAGCTCATACAAGGTCTTCTTTCATTTGTGCACATGATTCTGCCTGTCATGTGTTTGGCTGCAAATGTCTCTTCGAATCTTGCCTTGTATCCCATGATGTTTCCATCTACTGCATGATGGAACTACGAAATTCCATTCATGTATCGATACTTCATCCTTGACATCATTCTTCTTGAACTGGTCTTCCCTTTCTTCTTGGAAGGTTCTGCATCAATGATGTCACTGCATTCGTCATATTAATTTACATATTGAACTATCGTCACTTGCTCTTCGGAACAAGTCTCAACCTTCTTTGCTTGTAGGCGATTATGTATGTTATCTTTCCTACAAGTCAAATGCATTTGTATGGTTAGAAACTTTTCATAAGGAATATTCATACTGGCAAGTTCTTATGCATAAATATATGATCATGCAACTACTTTATCCAATACAACATTCATCCATATCTCACTGAAACTTTTCTGGATGCCTTCCATCTCTACCAGGACAACATTGAGATTGTGCACTAATCCAATATGTCAGCAAAGAGGTTTCATTCTAGATAAGTAGTGATGGAGAGTTGTATAGCACCATGATCTACTTACCCATCACATGCATATTAGTAGTATACTATCATTAATGCAAACATTCTATCATGCATAATGCATTAACTATATATAAACAAATGCAAAAAATGAAATGACAATTGAATACTTATGTTTATTTGTTTCATGGGTAGACTCCTTCTTGAGCCTTCAGCTTCATCATCTTCTTCATTCATAAGAGCATCGTTTCTTATCCAAATGCTAAGGTGGATAAGAGGTTCTTCAAGAGTTGAGTTCTTCATATTCCTCATCGCTTGAGGGATCTTCTTTCAATGGTGAGAGCTTGATCTTCAATTGCTCCCATCTTCTCTTCTCTTCTTATGAGTCGACCTTCTTCTTCTTCCCAGAGTTTGCTGAAAGTAATTACTTCCTTCTGGCACACATTCCTCGAATGAATGAATCCCATGATCCTAGGAGGCCATTCAAGATGGCTATCAGCGCTTCTGCATTCTTCACTTCTTCTTTCACCGCTTCAAGTTGTTCTCTGATTTGAGAGACCCTTATGACTGTATGGTCTCTGCATTTTGGATCTTCACATTCTTCAACTTGTTTCTTAAGGTTATATTCCGATTTATGTTTTTCCCTTCAAATAGCTTGGTCAAAAAATCAAACATCTTTGGTGTCTTTAGGGAAGACACTTATGGTACAATTTGATCCGTGATTGAATCAACAATGATCTTCTTGTCCTTGACCAGGTTCTTCTTATGTAAGGCTTCTAGCCTCATCTCCCTCTGGAACTGGAACCTCTCTACTCATGTAGGTGTCCAATTAATTTTCTTCAGAGAGATCATATACTTCCATGCTTGGAAGTTGTCAAATTAACCAAGATTATCATCAAGATGATGTGATAGATCACTTTGAAATGAGAACCTTAAATGAAAATGACAAAAGATTAGATCTTACCGATTTGAGGTGTCCGTCCTGGTTCCGGAGCTGGCTGATCTAGGGTTTGTCAGAGAAACCTTGATTTTCAAAACTTGAAATCTTTCAGATCTGATTAGATAGAAATATATATCTCTTCAAATGGAGCTATCCAATGTACTCATTTTCTGAAAACAGTGGAGGGAAGCTCCCGGAACAGGAAGCCTTAGTTTTCCAATTTCTCCTGCAGAAATGCCTGTTACTATTTCTGCGGTATCTCCGAAATTACTACTCCCTTGTGTCTGAAACTTTACAATGAGGTATCCTCTCATGTCCCTGATCCAAAACCATAGGTTTCATCAGAATTGGTTTCACCAATTGGGACTTATGATCATTTTCCCAAGGTGACCTGTTACAGGACTGTTCCGAACAGTGAAGTTGTACGGACTGCCACGTGTTACTGTTTCATATTTAGGGTCTAAAATTTGGACAACAGAAAGTATAGTTCATCAAATTTATGGAACATCTTCAGGAATTTCATTTAGAACTTTGTAGCCCAAGATATAGCAATTCTCCCCAGGCGTTCTGTTTAGGGATGAATTTTGGAAGAGACTAGAACCATAACTTGGAGGGATCATATCTCCCATAATATAGCGAAACTGAGGTTGAATTTTGAACACAGCGTACATCAGGATTTTATCTTTGGCCTTTGCAATTTTTATCTCTTGATCCTTTTCAAATCTTGAGATATAGCAAATGTACCAAAACTTAGCAGTTTTAGTATAACCAGGGTTTGACTTTCCCGAAGTTTCACCCAACCAAAAATCTTGATCCAGGTCTCTAAACTTTGATTTTGATGAGGAGAGTGTGTGTGTGTGTGATAAATAGAGAGACTCACTCTCTATTTATATTATTCCATTCACTTGGAACCCACTCCAACATGTCGGCCTCACTTAACAATGACTTACTAGAGCCGACATCTCTAGGAGTGTCTAATAACCCTAGTGCCCCAGAACTTGTGGGGACTTTGCCTCCTCCGACCAACAAGGAGGTTTATCCTTAACACAATGGTGGGGACTATTTCCCCAACTTACAATGACTCACCTAGGGTTTACTTCTCTAGGATAGTCTAATAACCCAAGGGCCCCACAACTGTGGGGACTTTAACCCTTGACCAATAGGAGGGTTACCCACAATGACTAGACATGACTTTCTCATTATAGAAACTTCCCAGAATAAACATCGAGGTGTGACATGACTCAATTACATTACAATACATCCTAGAATAAACATCGGGTTACAATAGATAAGAAATACAAGTGAATACATTCCAAAGTTACAATTACATCAACATATTTCTGTCGATGTCAACTTGATTTCTGCCATCACTGGGTTGCCTAAAGTAGGAGTAGACCCAGCGCCATTTTTTACTAGCAAGGAGCATGACTTGAGCCTTGTTGCTCACATGAAGGATAAGTACACTATTACATGAGATAAGAGGGGGTTTTCCATTGCCTCTATCAGTGATTAGGGTATTCGATTTGCATCCAAAGTAACGTATAGTAAGATATTAAGGAAGATGCAACTGAACTAGTGCATTGCTAGTACCATTGCTTCAACTTAGCAATGTGATGCTAGAGTACAAATGAATTGGTCCATGTTTTTTTTGAATGAATTATTGGCAGATGTTATCAATGCACATGAAAAATGTACTCCTTTCACTTATTCCTGGTTGCTAATTTTGATCTCTTTTGTCGCTTGGGACGAGCCACCCAACTATCAGGGGATGGAAGTGCACATCCCATGTTGTAGGGCGCACTATCAGAACTTATGTTATGAGGAGAAGAACCGAAGGTGACAAATGAAAAACAATATTTAATTCTACCTACACGTTGATGTGTTGAGGCATCATATTGGAAATCAATCAAGGATTTCCGTAGAAACTGTCCAGCGCTACTTAATGTGATAAATATTATTGGAGGGGTTCACATGCAACCATGACAATACCCCCAACATCAATGTTTAACCATTTCATTTCGGTTATTCGATGATGAACTTGATATGATAATTTGGGATTGTCCTGAAGAATGGAAGAAACCTATCACAGATGACCTATTATCTGCCGAAATCAACCCGCAATAGGAGGGCATGTCAGGGACTCAAGTAGGGGACCCCTAGGATGAATAAAACCCCCCATATCACCTCACAGTAGTAATAAAGAATCAAGATCAACATCGACATATATAGAATTGGGGGAAAAGAGGAAAGCTGCTAAAGAGATAATAAAGAGTTGCAAAAAGCAAAAGGTTGTCAGAGATCCCCCTGGTGGACTTATTGATGACCACTATAAATTGTTGGTCGATAGAACGATGGAGTTTGCCGATTAAACACGTCATAATATTTATATTTGGCAAACACATTTGATTGGGAGCATTGCCAAATTACTTTAGACTCTCTGCATTGTGGTAAAGGAATTAATTGTAGTAGTTAGTCGAGGCCCATTGCAGTCACAGTCGCAAGAAGTGGGTCCTTTTGAGGATTTCCCAACTGAAGTACAACCAACTCAACAACATCATAAGGTTCAGGTGTTTCCTAAAGCACTTGACTTGGGCACACTATAATATAATAGCATGATTAAGGACATTGGTTATGTAGGTGTAGATCTCTTTGTACTTACCCATGTTTTTGTTACATAACATACCACAGGATGTCATCAATGAAATTAAGGTAAGGGAACATATGATGTATGAACAATTGAAGTAGTTGAATATCATTGTATCTTCACTCCAGAATCAATTGGAGGAAACATATCAATAGACACAAAGGTGGGAGTAGGATAGGCTCATTTCAGGAAGCACCTAGAAGGTCATAGTCCAACTTAGGAGGTCACGGTTAAGACTTGAGTGGACTAATATATTTTTTGCACTGTTTGAGTGTGTTAATATGTAAGAAATCCATGGGATTTGTATGGGATACAAACTAAGCTGTAGTTTGTGTGTGGAATGTCATCATTACCTGATATTTTATGGACTCTTGTTTCTTGGTATGTTGCTCCAGTAATTTGGGTTTCCTTACATTTCACTTCAAGAAGACCCAAAGACTCAAACAGTGCAACAGAGATCTTAGTCCACTCAAATAGGTTTATGGTTTATTTTAGTATCCCAAACAACTCACAACCTTCTCAAGAAATCCATGGGCTTTGTATGGGATGCAAAATGGGCTCGGGTTTGTGTGTGTAATGTCATCATTACCTGATATTTTATGGACTGTTGTTTCTTGGAACAGGGTAAACTATTGGCTTTGATGCTTCCCACCGTCAATCCAACTAACATTGCTTGAAAGGTCTCCTCAATATCACCACCCAGGTTTCAATATATTGAGATTGTAATCAGCCAAGGCCTCATCTATCCATCCATCCAATATCTGGCCCTTTTCAATCAACAAGGTAGTCCGTGGGTAGTTTAGGTATTCTGTGGGTAGTCTTGACAACCAAACCCCAATGCTCCCTCGATTGCCTTCTTCTCCACACATCGTTCGTGCCGCTTCTCCCCCCTTTTTTATAAAAGAAAATCCTCTAAATATTACATTTTTTTAACCCATAAAATAAGCGATGAATAAACCCCTCAACCCTAAATATGACCCCAATATAATGGTTTTTTTATAATTATTAATCCCCCAATATGAATGGACATGATATGGTATTGGTCCGTCAACGACACCCTTGTTGTTTCATACTTGAGTGGACTAAAATCTATGTTGCACTATTTGAGTGTGCTAAGTTGTAAGAAAGCCATGGGCTTTGTATGGGCTACAAAATGAGCTCTGGTTTGTGTGTGGAATGTCATCATTACCTGATATTTTAGGGACTATTATTTTCAGGTCTGCTTCTTCAGTAATTGGGGTTTCCTTACGGTTCACTTCAAGCATACCCAAACACTCAAACATTGCAACATAGATCTTAGTCCACTCAAACAGGGTCATGGTTTCTTTTAGTAGCCCCAAACAACTCACAGCCTACTCAAGAAAGCCATGGGACTTGTATGGGCTACAAACTGAGCTCTGGTTTGTGTGTGGAATGTCATCATTACTTGATATTTTATGGACTATTGTTTCTTGGTCTATTGCTTCGGTAATTGGGGATTCCTAGCTTGTCGGTTGGGTTACCTTGAATGCTACAACAGTTGAATAAACCTACAATTACTGAATTTATTCTATCTAAGGTATGACCTTTGTTCATGTAGTGACTTGTTTCTTAATAGACAATATCTTATCTAAAAAAATATTGCCGAGTATAAGGAAGGTTTCAACTCTCCTAGTGGGTTATTTTATTTGTTTTCTTTATACTTTGAATTAGATTTACAGTGATGTTATTTATTGTCTTTGTATGATTTTCAGGTGTAGCTACACAAGAGTGAGACAAGATAGGTTTAAAGCATATTTTTCATCTCTTTCAACTTTTACACTCTCGAATGTGGACCTTTGGGAGTGTTAAAGTTGAAAGAGATGAAAATTATGCATTCATACTTGAGTGGACTAATATATTTGTTGCATTGTTTGAGTGTGTTAATATGTAAGAAAGCTATGGGATTTGTATGGGATACAAACTAAGCTCTGGTTTGTGTGTGGAATGTCATCATTACCTGACATTTTATGAATTGTTGTTTCTTGGTCTGTTGGTGGTCTGCTGCTCCAGTAATTGGGGTTTCCTTTCTTGTTGACTAGGTTACCTTGATTGCTACTATAGTTGAATAACCTACAGTAATTGCATTTATTCTCTCTCTCTCTCTTAGGTATGTCCTTTGTTACTGTAGTGGATTGTCTCTTAATAGACAAGATCTGATCTAAAAAAATATTGTTGAGTATAAGGAAGGTTTCAACTCTCCTAGTGGGCTATCTTATTTTTTTTCTTTGTACTTTGATTTAGATTTACTACTACTGTTATTTATTGTCTTTGTATGATTTTCAGCTATAACTAGACAAGATAAGTTTAAAGCATAGTTTTCATCTCTTTCAACTTTTGCACTCCTGAATGTGGACCTTCAGGAGTGTTAAAGTTGAAAGAGATGAAAATTATGCATTAAAATGATCTTGTCTAGTTACATCGATACAATTTTGTTTATAGTATAGTTTTGTCGTGGTTTGTCTGTTTGAGATGGTTTGTCATGGTTTATTTGTTTTTTCTTATCAGATATCTGCTACTAAGTTTAAATATCAAAATTTGGTTGGCAGTTTCCAAAATTTGTAGTTGCATTGATGCCTATTTATTAGGTTTTTGGGATCCATCTCTCTAACTGTTTGATAGACTTTAAGTACATGAGAAGGTATTTTGTTTAGATGTTAATTTCATGTGCTTTTTTTCTGGTTCTAAAATTGTGGAAATTTAATTGACATCCTCATGAACATTTTAGAAGCCTTTGCTTTGAGAAATTAGAATAGGGAAGAGTTGATGGGAACTCCCAAATGGTGATGATAAAAATCGTTGTTTTGGTATGGACCTTCGTTATATGGTGATGATAGAATGTACTGTTGTGGTATGGAACACTTATGGACTATATACCTTGAGAGAGAATATAGTAGTTTGACACCTTGGCCTTCTAGGTAAAAGGGTTGTGTCCCCACCTTGATGGTACACCTTGGTCCTATGGGTAAAAGGGTTATTCTCCCACCTTGATTGACAGACCTTGGTCTTGTTGGTGTAGTGGTTGTTTTCCCACTTTTTCATGACCCCTCTTGTTGACTCTTGTTCTTATGTTGACCCTTGATTGGTCCTTATGCTAGCGCCCCCTCACAGTGTGGTACCTTAACCATTTTGTTATGTTTGTTATGGGTGACCTACTAGCATCCCAAAACAACTCATAGCCTACTCAAGCAAGTTCAGACAGGTCGCGGTTTAGTCCAACCATCCCCAAGAAGGTCATGATTCAGTTCAAGAAGATCGAAGAAGGTCATTGTTCATTTCAGGAATCACCAACAAGGTCACAACCCAGCTTAGGAGGTCACGATTCAGACTTGAGTGGACTAATATATTTGTTGCACTGTTGAGTGTGCTAAGATGTAAGAAATCCATGGACTTTGTATGGGCTACAAACTAAGCTCTGTTTCTTGTGTGGAATGTCATCATTGCCTGATATTTTATGGATTGTTGTTTCTTGGTATGTTTCTCCAGTAATTGGGGTTTCCTTGCTTATCGATAGGGTTACCTTAACTGCTACTATAGTTGAATAACCTATAGTAATTGAATTTATTCTCTCTCTCAGGTATGTACTTTGTTTCTGTAGTGACTTGTCTCTCAATAGACAAGATCTGATCTAAAAAAATATTGTTGAGTATAAGGAAGATTTCAACTCTCATAGTGGGTTATCTAATTTGTTTTCTTTGTACCTTGAGTTAGATTTACTACTGCTGTTATTTATTGTCTTTGTATGCTTTTCATCTTTAACATAGAGACCTTAGGGAGTGTTAAAGTTGAAAGAGATTAAAATTATGCTTTAAATTTATCTTGTCTAGTTACAACGATACTATTTTGTTTCTAGTACTGTTTAGTCATCGTTTGTCATGGTTTATGTATGTTTGAGATTGTTTGTCATGGTTTATGCCCTTTTTTCTTATGGTAAAGGAGGAGGAAGCCATGCCCATTTAAAAAATACATACTCACATTTCTAAATGTGTTTTCCTATACTCACGTTTGTTTTTCTTCTGATTTTTGGGGTTGTTTTGGTTCAAGCTTTGGACTTTGTGGTCTATGAAGCCCACAAGTATGGTCTCAGGCTCATACTTAGCCTGGAAAATAATTATGAGAACTTTGGAGGAAATGCTCAATATGTATAATGGGCTCGCAATGATGGACAGAATCTCAACTCTGTTGATGATTTCTTCACCAATCCCACTGTAAAAGGCTACTATAAGAACCATGTTAAAGTAACTAACTCTGTAAATGTATTTTTTTTGTTTCATTATATGCTTACATTTCTTTCATTATGTATATAGACATACATAGACCAATTTGCATGCAATACATATACATACAAAATCTATTCGAATATGCATTGGGCAATGCATTTTCTTGTAGACTTTATTGACTAGAGTGAACAACATCACTGGAATAGCCTACAGGGACGACCCTACAATCTTAGCATGGGAGCTCAAGAACGAGGCTTGTTGTCAAAGTGATCCTTCTGGGAGGACCATCCAGGTCAGCTACCACCTTTTGTCTTTGAATCAGAACTGGAAAATGGAAAACAAATGTAACCAGAGATTCAAACAAGGATGTTGTGTTTAAGTTCTTATTTCTATTTTTGAACAACACAGTTAACATATCTTGTATATTGATAGTTTGCTAGGGTTTTGTTTATAATTCTTCTTTCTAGTACATAATTATTTTGGTAATGTTTTTGTGTGAGCATTATGATTGAAACATGGTAGTTATTTGGCTGTGATGATCAAACAAGGATGGATTGAGGAGATGACTAGCCATGTGAAATCCATTGATGGAAACCATATTATGGAGGCTGGTTTGGAAGGATTTTATGGATAATACAAAACCGATATCAATCCATGCTTCTCCGCGGGGAAATATTTCATCACCAATAACCAAATCAAAGGAATTGATTTTGCAACTGTTCATTCCTATCTCGACATTTGGTAAGTCTCTATCTTTTTAACCCATATTTATATTGTATTGGAGTGATTAAAAGTTTGAGAATGATATGTTTTTACAAAGTTAGATATGTTTTATAGACTTTTATGTATTATTAAATGCTAATCTGTAATATTAGTAATTGTAATAAATAGTAAATTGTAATTGAGCAACTACTACTATTTTATTTTTTGAATTTTAAAATTTGAAGTTAAAACTTTAGAGTCTTATTTCAAACTTGAAATTCCCCTTTATGCAATGCATGCCTATCTTATTTTACACATTTATTTATATGTCGTATTAGGCTATAACTATACTCTTGTACTTGCATCCCTCGTTTTTGGGGATCCTGCTGCGTACTCACTGCACACTAACTTAGCATAGCCATGTAGCCACAAATCCATGTAACCTTGCAATTGATATTTAAACTTTGGAGACCTCTCAAGGAATTCCTATTTAGTTATTATGAAATGAATGTGATCTATGTGATGTTGTTATTACTCTATATGAGATTTTTTGTGTAAACAAATGATTTGCTTGTATTAAATTTTATTTTTGAGATATCCTTGGCTAAAGTTAGAAATTTAGTTAAATAGGGTTTGACATTACATTTGGTATCAAAGACAAAGGCTCAAACCCTAGGACCTATAAACAGTTGAGCCTATATAAAGAATCCATGCTCTTATAGGGAATTGATTTCATGAATGTTGCTTGTTCTCAATCTTTGGTTTGCTAATATGGGCCCTATATGTCCAGGAAAATGACAATTTAATAGGTCTTTATTTGTTACTGAAGCCAATTTTGATATTCCTTTTGTAAGACCCAAGAGAATACCGATCCAAGTTGTTGTCCCACATCTTTTCCAGAGCCTTAACAAGTGGGTAGCTAATAGAAAATCCCCGCCTCCAAAATACATGCCATAAGAATGCAAAACATTATGCTTGACACTTTATGAATTGGTTACAATGTAGTAGTACTGACTAGGGTCATACTTGGAAAACAATTGCAACATATTTGATTAGAAGAAAACTGTATCATCATCACCCATGACAAAGCAGTGGACTTCTATGAGATTGAACATGAATGTCTTCGAAACAATATTTGAAATCCCAATTGTTGAACACAACCCCTTTTGGAAAGTATACCTAAACCTAGAAGTATCCTCTGAGACCTTCAATTGGAGCAGAGAAGCTGACTAGGGTTCAACCATACAAATCTCCTCATAACATCATGTTTCCATGATAGAACAACATACTAATTTCTTTGGTTCCTTAATATGGAAGAATACGTTCTTCCAAAAACAATGTTATGAAGGGTGGTACTACAGGGAGTTGTGTTAGATAATATTTTCTCTGTTTTGGGTATTTGGGTAGGTCCTGGTGAAGAATACAATGCACTGAGGAAAAAATAGATGTATCAATGCCCATCACCATGGAAACAAAACAACTCCAAACTACCCAGGGAATGCCTGGAGCTGAAATAAATCCCATGAGTGTTTCTTCTCACTTGATGCTTCTGCAACATTATCATAAAAAAAAATGCTCGCATTGCATGTGGGCATCCTTCAAGTTTCACACACTACACCACACAAATGCTGCACACCCTCAAGGGTCCAATTTAGCTCCAGATTACTTCGTTAAGTCTTTGGATGCATTAATGGAACATGTGATGCATCTAATAGATTCCAGAATATCCATGTGAACCGACAGAAAGTACATTATAACAAGCCATCCAAGATTATCTTGCAATTCTCCTTGCGCAATAGAAACACTATGCAAGTTAAATCTAGTTAGTGAAGAAAGTAAGTGTAGTTTATCAGAGGAGTGAGACCCCCTATTTCCAAAAGGTCTAGTAGTTGACCTCTGGGCTTACAATAACTTCAATTGCTTGGCTACAATAGTTCATATTCATTGGGTCTTAGCTCAATTTCATTACCACACCAACAAATCTTTGATTTCCTGCACTTGACTTTCCATTTTCCTTTGCATTTACAACAATTTGTCTTCCTGCATAGATAATGTTATGAACCTACTATTTCTTTTGTTTTTCTCCAAACTTGTTTCTCATGCCCAGTGCTCTCCTCATTAATTGTCTTCTGTACTGCATGAACTAGACATTCATCTAGATGCTTCTGCAGGAATCCAAGGTATTATCCACCATAGATAGTGGCGTAGTGTGGATGCTTCTTTCAAGGACCGGGGAATAAATGTAAACACTATTGGACCTTGATGTTGTTGGGAAGAAGAACTAGGATCTAGGGTGTCCCTAACCCAATGTTCTTGCTACATCCCCAAACGCTTGGAAGACTAAATCTGTTGTAGCTATGACTAGGTTGATGTTGGATGTTTTCATTGAGGCCATATTTCAAGTCATTTTGAATACAATTAACAAAAAAATACCTTTTTCATGCACACTATTTAAATTTTAAATCAGTCTCCAGAGTAGAATCAACCTCTTTATCTTCCGCAAGTTTAGTCTATGAGGTTTTTCTGGTTCTTTTCTGATATGTGGTGGCACATTCCAACAAATGATAGGCTATGTATCTATGCATTCATACATAAAGGTTGTTTCTTCACCTTCAATGGTTCTCCACCTTGTATCAAAATGTTCTTGAAATCACTTAATTGTTGTATAGATTCTTGATATACCTTTCTGAAACATCCATTTGATTTTCTTTTTTATGTCAGAATAATCTCTGTTGCAATTTGTTCTCGGTGTGACTAAAAAATTCCTACTTGTTTTGGTGTGCATTATAGAGATGCTCCATATGCACTTTAAGTTTTGGATTTCTCGGGTTAGGGAGATTGATAATGAAGACTCTTGTGTCTGAAGCTCTCCTTGCTCAGATATTGTAACCAATTGTTGAGGTTTTGAGAACTTACAAATTTTTGAACTGGATTAATTAACTTACTCTTAGATATTGTTTATTTGTTTTATTGTACCTTGTCCAGACTTTATTCTTTGTTCTGCTTCTCATGATTATGCTTTATCACATAT
Source organism: Pseudotsuga menziesii (assembly GCA_001517045.1). Classification (NCBI taxonomy): domain Eukaryota; kingdom Viridiplantae; phylum Streptophyta; class Pinopsida; order Pinales; family Pinaceae; genus Pseudotsuga; species Pseudotsuga menziesii. The sequence goes on from LPNX010437522.1 coordinate 777,157, forward strand.
TGTTTATGTTCATTATATCAGTTTGAACTTGTGCCCAAACTTTTTAAGTTTACAGTCTAGTATTTTCCAGTAAAATTATCTATAATTGTTGATCTAACTAAATTAGGTATTTTGAAAGGGTCAGAGTCCTATAACTCTATAGATTGATCAATCAGTTAGATTTCAACTTTAAAATTTCATTTTCCACAACTGTTGGATCAATTGTGATATTTATATTTGAAATGCTCTTCTCTAGATCTCTGTCTTTAGCGGGGAACAAGATGCTCTCCATTTTGTATTTTCTTGTAGAAACTTTAGGATCTTATATGTTAATGGGTGTTTTCCAGAGTATTGCTAGAATTATTTTCAAAGGAAAACCTCACAGGATCCCCTCTCTCCCCATATCATAGTATCCCCTCTTCTCACAACACATGATTTCCCCCTCTTCCCTAGAATGTTCTATTGTAGGGTGGCTCAACCACCAACCACAACAGAGTCTGGTAACCTTGAGGGATTTGACTGGATTTAAACTTGTCATTAGATTTACTATTGAAATTTATAAGCTGCAAGAGGTCAACTGGATTGTTGAAAGAAGGGCCCTGTTATAACTTATAGCCACCAACAGGGTTTGATTCCTCAAAATGTATCTAGTTCCCTCCCACAAGGGGGCCATTGATTGGAAGTTGATTTGTAATGGTTGTTAAGTCAGGTTGGGGTGGTCACGCACCTAAAGTGTAAAACAATGTCTCACCTTTTGATAGGTTGTGGATACTTGACACTTAAATGTAAAAAGGAAGATCTATAGTTTACTATTGAAAATTATAGTCAGAAAGATATTACCTAGAGTTTGATTTATGTTTGTCATCTTCACGATCCCAAAGCCCTGATATGAAATGTACAAAATTCTGGCACTATTTAACAGACACATAGAGAACTTCATGACCGAGCCACTAGTGCCTATTACAGGCCTTGGGAGGCTTAGTCAACATCCTAGTGCTTGCTATAGGCCCTGGGGGCTTGTATACCCAACCCACAAGAGGATTAGTCANACTTCATGCCCGAGCCACTAGTGCCTATTACAGGCCTTGGGAGGCTTAGTCAACATCCTAGTGCTTGCTATAGGCCCTGGGGGCTTGTATACCCAACCCACAAGAGGATTAGTCAGCAATTGGGGGCCTGCAACATTGAATCTAAATTTTTTACTATGTGCATTGGCTCTTGTGACATACAAAAAATGATCTCACATCTCTTCATTAGACCATTAGATGCCACAAATCATAATGATATGTGGTTGAGTAATTGCATTGTGGGTGAAGCAATGTGCATCCACAATATACATTGAAAGAAGCAAGGTGCATTGTAGAATGCATGTGGGGTCATAAGAGGGGTATCATGACAATATACTAGGTAGAAATATAAAGGGGTATAAAAATGTAAATGAAAAAATGGATACATACAACATATAGTGAAAATAGGGTTTTTTAAAAAATTGGGAAGGCATATTGGGAGGGGGTTAAAAAAATGATTTTGGGAGGTATTTTCCAATATTTACTGAAATTAGGGGTATTGTTTCATATGCCACGAACTAACATGCGATGTTAGATCTTCATTGAGTGAATCCCCCATGGAGTTGAAGTAATGTGCAGTTGGTGTGATAGTGGAACTCCTAACAGACTCCTCTGAACTCCTAAAAAATTCCTATGAACTCATGTGATGGTAATGTGCAGCTCATGTGATAGTCGAACTCTATCTCATAGTCGGGAGTCGAGTTAATGTGCATAAGTCTTAGTCGAACTCCATTTGGAATCTAGGAGCAATTCATAGCTGTTATATTAAGTGCAATAGCTTTATATTAACTTTTAAATTAAGTATTAGATACAACTATTAGCTTAACACCAATGATAACTTAATGCCAATAATAATACAACTATGAGCTTAACTTCAACTATGAGCTTAACAACCACACATTAAGTGGTTGTTATATTAAATTAACTATTAGATACAAGTAATTGACAGAGAAAACATTATCAATGGATCAAATATATGCTTGTTGGCCTATTCAAAATGTATTAATTTTATTAATATAGTTATATCATATAATTATATCATTAAAAGTAATATAATTATATCATATATTTTATAGTTTTTAATTTTCAATAAAAGTGTTAATCCTCTGTTTTTATAATATCAATATAATAATATTTATATGAATTATTAGGTTTGTTTTTTATTATTTTTGCTATTATTACGAGATCATAATCTTTTAAGATTTTAACCTCTCTTTTTATAGTATCAATATAATAATATTTATATGAATTATTGGGTTTGTTTTTTTATTATTTTTGCTATTATTACTATATCATAATCTTTTAATATTTTATGTTGCCTTCTTCTAAAAGTTATACACATAAATTATATTCTCAATTAGTATGTTGTTTTAATTGTTGTGTAATTAGAGTTTTTTTAATATGGTGAGAATGTAAGTTTTTTTTCTTTATAAACCATTAACAAATTACTTGATATAGTTTTTTTGAACAATAGTAATGAGTTAGTTATTTTAAATAACATAGTTTTTTTTGAATAAAAATGAGAAATCAACTTATACTAATGAATATAAACTAATGATAAATGTATTCCATAACAACTAAATTATAATATTTTTTACCAATTTCAAATAAAAATGAAAAGTTGCAAATAACTGAAAACAACTTTTAAAATCAGTAATTCTAAAAAGCCTCCCATTTTCAATCATTTTTACAACATATCCCAATCCAGAGTCTTCCTTTAAGATTTGAGAGGTATTAATATTTTCATATTTATTTAGTTAAATAAAAATATCAATTAAAAAGCTCAAAAAGATGTATGGAAGGGGCAAGTGCGAGGACGTGATTCGTTGGCCCCATTATCAATTTAAGTTGATGGATAACATAGCTTGATTGTTGATATTTAGGTGCCCAAGTCACTTGAGCTATGGAACCCAACTTTTTTTCAGATGAAAAAAGCATGTCCTTGATATTCATATTGAATCAAAAGGCATCAAATGTGCCTCCCAAAGATGGGTATACAAGATACAACATAAAGCAAACTGGGCATAGTGTGCCAAAAAACCAGCCTAGGCCAAACATATTAGCACCCGGAAAAGAGATCCACAAACAAAACTAGAGTGATCACAAATAGACACAAATATCAGTCTGATCAGTAGCACAAAGAGAAACCAGAGTTGCTTATCTAGGGATGTCTTCCCACCATACTAAAATCAAAAGTTTTCATGTAATATAGTGCCCAATGAGAAAGGAGACTAAGCTTCAACACTAGCTCTAAAGAGCTGCAAAATACCACTCATGCATGTAGTGTCATCTTCAATATCTGAAAAAGAGCAGAGACCAGGGGCTAAAACAAGAGCATATTTGGATAAGTGATATGCTCTCTGATTGTGGTCTCTGTAGACATGACAAATGTCTAAGCTGTCAAAAATAATAATCAAGGACCTGGTATTTTCACACCAATGATTCAGCTCAATAGAGGCTAAGGCTGATTTGTTGTTTTCCCAGTTGATGATAACTAAGGAGTCACCATATATGTGCTTTAGAGGAATGCCCATTTCTCTTGACACAAATAAAAGAGTCCATAAGGCTAAGAGCTTGGCCCTGGTGTTTGTCGAAGTACCGCAACCAAGCTTGAAAGCAAGCAAATGAGAATAGTTTATGGCTATGAAAATCCTAGCCCCACCCTGAGACTCGGCTGCTGCCCCATCAAAATAACCACAGGGAAAGGACCAACCAGGAGCATCGCCAATAATTCTTTTTTTTTACCTTCTTCTCCGGGACAGGGTACTAATGTATAAGGTAATCTACCTGTTGAATGATACTTTGTACATAGATCGACCTTTCTTTAAATATGCTCTGGTTACGAAGTTTCCAAATGCACCAAAAGACAAAAATCGGGAGGTAACTGATATAAGCATGCTCAGAATGTTTCAAAAACTAAAGAATCAAAAGTTCCAGCAGGGAGCAATATGAAGATGGGGAATCACAATTGTATATTCCACAGAGCCTAGTGAAAACTGATGACATGAAATGACAGTCCACAAAAATGTGCCAAATCGTATCTTCACCAGAGCAACACAACTCACATATTCTGGGACCAATCCACCCTCTTTTGACCAGGTTATCCCAGGTCAAGATTCTATTAAAAATAGCCAGCTAGGTGAAACACTTTATTTTCCACGGCAACTTGCAACGCCCTAAAATGTCAACAAAATTATTTTATGTATGGGACCAACAGAGATTTCACCATTAAGTCATAAGCTAGTGCAACTATGGGACCCAACTTGTCCTTAACTTGAGAGGCGTAAATGCATTTGCATGTACCTTAAGCCTCGTCGTACAATTCCTTTGCATGTACCTTAAGTCTCGTCGTACAATCCCTTCATAGATAAATGTGAATGAATATATTAACTATTCATCGTATCACTTTGAGCCCACCAAACCAAATGAAATGTCTACTTTCTTCATTAAACATGTGTCTTTATCAACATAATAAGCTTTTGAAATCGACAAACATAAAACAATATTACTAGCAATTTCCCCAAGAAGGTGCAATAATACGCTAATATGGTAGTTGTTAGAGGGTAAAAGAAAGTAGAAATTGAAAGATTAAATTGAGGTAGTGTATATAAATGTTTGTAAATGATATGATCCTTTTAAATTTTGTGTTGCATGCGACAATGATTAAAAGAATGTAGTGTTCCTAGTGTGTAGGTAATGTATTTTTTTTTCACAGAAACTTAAAAATTTTGATTGATTAAAAGTGGTTGTAGCCCAGCCCGGCGTACAAAGAGGAATCCAGAAGAAGAAGGCTGATGCCCTCTAAAAGAACAGTCAGCCTTCTTACAAGTGCTTTGAGAATAGAATCCCAAATTCTTCTAAAGCTATTTCGAGAAAAAGATTGCTTGCAAGAATAGACTCTCACTAATTGTGAGCAGAGAAGAATACAGAAAAAAACATTAAATAGGCGGAGAGGATAGCCCCTTAATGAAAGGATCCAATTTCTTCTGAGAGCCCGAGCTGATATTTGAGGTTGATTCCTTTTCTCTACGTTCTTTATTTGTCTTTCGCCCTCTGGGGAGGGGAGGAGAAGGAGCTGAAAAGTCTTCGGATTTAGAGGTTCCCTCAGACGAGGGGGCCAAGGAAGCCATCCCTGCCTGGGCTGAGGCCGCGTGAACCAAAGCGTTGAGGTATTTCCTAGAACCTGGAGAAGCAGGTTTTGGAGCAGCTGCCTCTGTGGAGCCAGAGGGACCAGGGATGCCCTGCTCCGGGACAACTGCAACTTCAGGTTCTTGTGCTTCATCTTCTTGGAGAACTTCAAAACTATTTCTGTTTTTCAGCCGTGAAGTATTCGTAAGAGGAGAGGGATCTTGAGGAGAAACCTTGTGCTGAGACGCTTGAGGCCCCTTTCGCTGAGGAGGACGGCGTCAATTAGAGACCGTCTGGAACTCTGCATCTTTGGAAGCTGGGAGATTTGCTGGTTTCTGTGGTTCTGCAAGCTTAGGGAAGCTTTTAGCAAAGTGACCGTAAACATGACAGAAGTTGCATTTGAAAGGGATCTGCTCATAATCCAGTTCTTGAATGTGGCTCCGTTCTCCTATAGTGAGATTTAGGGCCTTTGGGAGTCCTTTCTCTAGATTCACCTCTACGCAGATACGGGCACATCTGTACTGACCCCCTTTTCGTTCTGCAGTATCTAGATAGCGACCTAACTTATTACCAATGTCAAGCAGAGTGCTTTTCCCCCAAAGATGAAGAGGGAGGTTAGGAGTCTTACCCAGACTGGAGCGGCAGTGGTCTCTGCTTCTGGGTTAAACCCTAGAGACCATGGGGCTAAGAAAAGACCTCTAGATCCCATGAAGAAAGGGCCCGAACGAAAGACAAGGTCTATTTCTTCTTTATTTGAGAACATGAATACAAAAAAACCCCGTCCAGCTGCAAAGAGAGAGACCTGTCCTTGCAGAAGAGGGTTCCAATGTTCTGAGATCCAAATCTCCACCGCCTTAGGGCTGGGCCATAACCCTGTGAACTTACCAATGAGGGCTTACTCAGAGAGGATAAGAGCTTTATGGCATGGATCCGAAGGAGAGAGCTCCAGAGAGGGGATCTCGTCCATCTTTTTCACAAACTTGGATGAAGAATGAGAAGCTGCTTGAGGAGCGATAGCTTGAACAAGGGCCTTGAAGGCGACGAGCTGGGCATGAGAGCCCATTTCCTGAGAGGACTCCACGCTGAAACCACTAGAAACCACGTTGAGGCATGAGGAGCACCAGCACGAGCCAACAATCCTACAAACACGGCTCTGCGAAGAGTAGCAGCCAGCGAACCACGGCTCTGAGAAGCAAGGGGACGACTAGGGAAACCCTAGCCGCAGATGAGGAGTCGTTCTGCTCCGCGCTCCATCGATTAACATTAAGAGCCCCTTGCATAAGAAATTGTTACTATGTTAGGTAATGTATTTTATTATTTATATGGTGATGTAAAATTATTTCTAACGATAATATTTCTATATAAGTATTACGAAAAAAAGACCTTGACAACTATTTCATTCAAACAACAATATATTGATCAATGGAACAATGCAAATAATACACAACAAAATGGAACACTGCATTTTTTTCAAAAGATAGAGAATAGTCCAAATTACAATATATAACAAGTTTACTGAACTTAACACTTTTACAAAATAGCAAGTATGAGATAGCATAACATATACAAGAGAGGTATGCCAACTGGGATTTACAATTAACATCACATTGCAGTTTGGCATGGGACGCCATAGCATATTTTAGACATGTCTTGTTACTTTTCAAAAAGAGAGCAATGCCAAATAGGATTTACAACGAACATCGCATCTTTGTTTGGCATGGCATGGCAAAAACTAATCTCATCAAGAAAAGAATCCAATGTGTTGTTATAATTGATGTTGTAACTACTATAAAAATGAAACACATATTTGATACAAATCAAAGTACAAAATGAACAATAATAATCCCATGTAGGATTCAACAGAAAAATATGGTGTTGCAAACATTTTGGGCCAGCATAGGGAGTTAAGGTACATGAACATTGTATCCTTGTCCTCCGAAATGGAACCGAACCTTTCCCTTTTCAGAGTGTAATTTTTTTTTTTGAATTCTCTACTTTGAGAAATAACTGCATCTGACTTGCAGATAGATGTGCATAGTTGATTGGAGAAACTACAGAAGAAACACATAATGATCAAATCAAACATATATGACAAAAGACATTTCAAATGTGAATATAACAATCATGGTCTTTAATAAGATTAACATCTTAACTAGAAGAATTTGCAGTTTTTCTTTGATACCCACAGAGAAAGAAATCCTATTAGAATTGTAATTAAACATCAAAAGAAGAAATGCAACATGAAATGCTTTAACATAGTATGTTCTTGGAATTAAATAATTTTATTGTACAAAAAAAAGTAAATACTCTCTTAATAAATCAAATTAACATAAACCCAATTGCAGAGACAAATCTATGTAGATACAAGTTCAATATAGGCATGTTACTGAATGCAGAAACATGCTCCCACAATTGAATAAAAACAAACTGCTACAACTGAACTGGAATAAATGTATGCATCTTAAAAAAAGTACAATGAACTAACAAATATTCTTTAGATTTCAGAAACTAAATGTAATTTTGCAAATTAAATTTATTTATAGCTTTGGTTTGCCAGCTTTTATTACACCTTGTCGATTTTCACCTATCTTAGCTATTAAGCGATAGTAAATTATTCCATATCACCACCCATACTTGTCAAGTTGTACATCAATTCTTTCAATTCCAACTTTCTCTTTCACTCCAAGAATTTATTACAATTGTTGATATAGAGGAAAAATAAAAATCGAGGATTGTTCCACATGAATCCATGCAAAGGGATGTGCGTACCTATTTTCCATGTTATTGAGTTGTTCCAGTTTTAATTACCGGAGAAAACTCTATTGGCAACAACAATTATGAACAACTTGCACAATTAAACTCTGTTATTGAAACCAAACATATATCAATTCAAAGTAGCAATACATTCATTGTCAAATATCTCCAAGATAATTTATTTTTGTTTTAAGATCATTAAAGGGATTTTATAAATGAACGGATCAGAATTTAACAACTTAATATAAGAATTCCAAGGATAAAATTTCCCAAAAATTGTTTGATTATACAAGATTGCATTGAGGATTAAGCGCAATTAGTAATTGATGTTACAGAATCTCATGGAGCACATTGTAGAATGTAGGTTGTAGAATCACACAACTTCTGATGAAGGCAAAAATGAGATTGTAACTAAAATAATTATTTAATGATCACAAAAAAGCAGATAAATTAAGGCAAAAACATATTGGTATACAAGTAGATTTATATATGTAAATTTGAAGAAAAGATGTAGCTACATTATATCCTCAAAAGAACCCTACAAGAATAGGAACCTTACAATAGGGATGATAATTCATTGCTGTAGTTTGGATGGTGTTGAAGGAGAGTTAATGGATGTCTATACAACAAAACTGAAAGCGATTCATGATTGCATTAAGAAGGTAGAGGATGAATTGAACTATTCAAAGAATCCATCCCCTAGTATTTATACCCCTATATAAGGCTACAAAACTCTGCTTGTCATTTGGTGGCCTAAGGACAATGAAATTGGTGGAAACCACAATGGAAGATCAATCCTTTGTGTAAAGAAATAATTTTTATGTGCCTTTCTCTCTAATGAACAAGGTCCTAATGTGGGAAGTTACCCAGAACATGAACAAGCAAGGGCCTAGCAGATGTATAGTTTGTAAGGAGGATGAGGAAACAATAAGCCATTTGCTTAATCTATTGTGCTTATTCAAGACATGCATGGGATGAGATGGATAGTATGATAGGGGTTAGAGGAGTTTGGAAAGGAGGCATGACTCACAGACTCTAGTAAACTGTGAAATAGAAGGCCTTCATCCAAGCATATATTTTATCTGCACAAAAGAACCAACTATTAACATTAATAAACAATGTTCACATAAGGCGGTTGATTTCAATAAGAAATTATGTTTAAATATATTCACAAACTATAGCTAGGAGTCTATCTTTGGGAGAAATTCATCTCCAACCAACTTATACTTCTCGGACAACCGGAAATATGAGAGATTGACACGATGTAACCTTAAAAAAAACATCATGCAAAATACCAGAAATATGAAAGCGCTTCAATTACCACACTTGATTTCTCATTGCCTGGACTCAAAAAAGCCAATCTCTCCATGATACCATCGTATCCAACAAATGAAAGGCACGGATCAGAAGAATGTAACAGAGTAATACTGAAATGACCTTAGCAACAGAGTTAAACAAAAACACAATCCTTAGTACATATTATTTAAGGTAGCAGTTATTGAACAGTTCAAGTCACATTGTCATGAACATAAGTTATGTGCTTTGGGTCTCCTTACAAATTATGACCTGGAAAGATAACATAATAAATATCATTCACTCTCTAATCATACGAATTTTCAATAAAGGCTAAATTGAGTGAATATATGAGTGATTGTTTCACCTTGTTTCTTCTTAATACATTTTTTGGCTACTTGACAGGAAAAGTACAAATACTAGGAAGCAAAATTAGTAAAATATGAATTCATGAAGACATCCAAAATCAACATAGAAAATGTGGAGTTGGCCTCTATTAACTAAAGATCCAGTTGCCATGAATTGTTCCCAACCTCTAAGGTGATGTTAGATGCCAGGAAAACAAATGAGAAGAAAAAATTACAAGCAATGCACATATGAGAAAGAAATGAAGTTTTATCCCTCGCAATTGATTAGTTGACTAACAAACATTTTTCTTCTTCTTCTTGAGGCAATGTACTAATGTCCTAGCACACAAAGAAAAGCATATGCTATAGATGGTTAAAATACCATGATAAATGAAATTTGTGTTGTGTTCCAAATAACATACAAGTTACAACATCTCATGGTGCCAACATATTATATCCTATTCCATGGGAATGAACTCTAACAAGATGCACAATTGCCAATATGTGATACCATAAAATCTCTCCTACTACATGGGATCAAGAACTTCCATATTTCTAGGGAGAATTTACATAGATTTTACTGTCTTAGATATTTGGGAAATTTCATTCCAATTAATAGGCACAACAAGTAAATGCAATAATCACATCTACTCCTATCCCCACAACATTCCAATAAAAATCTACCAAGAACAATATATGTGCCTTTAAGATTGTATCGCCTATATCATTCAACTCTACAATGTTGTGGCATATGAATAAGCTTAAGCTAACATTAGCAACTAGAGGTTCATATCATAACATGGAAAGCAAGGGACAACCATTACAGAGAGGCTTTAATCAACATGTCATGGTAATCCCTCAATAGAATACAAGGATTTCTTCGAAGTTTACCTTTACTTTCCCTACTTCTCTCAAACATGAGAGATTAATGTTACTTTCGATAGCCTTTACAAAAAATGTGTAGAGATTGAGGGTAGAGTTTGGTCAGTACTGGAATCAAAGGATGGACAAGTAGTCGAACACATCAAATAAGTCTTATGATTATGCATCCCTTCAGCTGAGAGTGCATATCTTTTCAAAGGTATTGATCTATGAAGTCTCATTTCAAACCTATTGTTGGGATTTATGTAGTGTTGCAAACATTATAGTAGGAAGTGTTTTCTTGAACAGATTCTATGTAATCTATTGCGATGCTTTGATGACTGTAAAATTATATTTTATGTATTTATATGAGCATTTAGAGGAGGATGGAGTTTAGCTAGGAGATCGTGTAAGCTTGATTTGGGCACACTGTTTTGGAAGAGAAATAAAATGATTGTATGTGTTTTTCTTGTTGTTGGGAAGGAAAATAAATTATAGCATGGTTGTTTTCTTAAGAGGTTATATAGTTCTAAGAACAAATACATTTGTGTTTTCTTCAAAATAGGTTTTGCGAAAGCAATGCAACTATTTAAACTAATAAGTTAATCCAAGGAAGATGTTATGTGGCTAGGCATAAAAGATTGTGGAAAAGATGAAAGAAATCAATTAAATGCAAATACATCCAAAAACATCATGTAAATTTCATAGGAAATATATAGGGAATCCCTGTTATGGGGAGAAAAAATAAAGCTTCATTTGAGAGTAGATCATAAGTGAGTTTTGTGGAGCACCATGACGTGTTAGGATCATCAAAAGTTTTTTGGGCATGGAAAAAGAAATTTATGATGCCATAGAGCAAGTCTAAATGGATTTTGGATCTAGATAATGGAGATGGAAAAAATTTGGGCACAAGCTTGTGATTATTAGTGGAGATGGAAAATAATTTGGAAGGGAGGTCATAACCATAGTTTGGATGTCCCTAAAGAACGGAATTTTGAACATGTTTGTCAGTGGGAGAAGACACAAGAATCCCCAAATTTTGCTAAGGATGGATTGTGTACTTGCAACACTGCATACTTTTGATATTATGAAGGAAGAAGCATAACCAAATGGGAAGCCTCAAAGAGAGACATACCATAATTTAGATGAGGAAAGTCCTTTTTGTTCAAGCATGGCAAGGAAATGATATTACTTTTGTGACATCTAATGAGAATTAAAACGATGAAAGGGAAATGAGATAAAATAAGTTAGGTCTAGAAGGATCAACAAGGAAGCTGGTTGAAGGTGACAAATGAAAAAGATTGGTGGTGGGAAGTAAGATTGATATATTTTTATTTTATATTTTAAAAGGGTTATGAGTCTAGGTATAATCTTTGCCTTCACATGATATTTTTAGATACAAGATCCTTGTTTATTCCATAACCTCACCTGTATGAGTTAAAAGATGCTCTACTTGAATACTTCATATAGTTCATGGCAGGGAATACAACAAAATAAATCCAAGTGGTCTAATAACTCTACACCTTTTGAAACCTTATGAAAAGGTCATGCGTGTGGTGAAATTTCTAAAGCATTTGTGCATACTACATCAAAATGTACTCAAGCTCTCAAGAAGTGAAGAGCTAAATCAATGTGATTTATATTTTGTCTATTTATAGATTTTATTTATTTTTAATACATGATCCATAAAATGTTGATCATTTAAAATTTCATAATGTTGGTTGCTTATGGGAAAAATGGTGCCAAACTTATATATATATTTTTAAATCTTGGATTAAAAACCAAGAATTTTTCTCTGTTAATTTTGGTTGAATTGTCTACCGCTAATTAGAGTACGTTGTTGAATGCCCTGGTCTAACCATTTGTTTAAGGTTCTGGGGAGTCTTGACTTCTTGACTTTATACGACTTAGGTGAAGGGGGGATTGGTTTCCATGAAAGCAAAAACAAGGGGCAGGGATGGAATTTGACGGGTAAATTCCCGTCATGGGTCAATTTACCTGTCAAATACAGCTAAGATTTTGCCAAGACCGTCAAAATCTGGCTTAGAATACAGAAAACGTTTCAAATTTTGTTTATTACCGGCAATTTTGACGGGTGTCCGTCATTTGAAATTCCAACCCTGACAAGGGGGATCAGTTTCCAAGAAAGCAAAAACAAGGGGGATCAATTTCCAAGAAAACAAGGACACAATTCAATAGTGATTTAACATTCATGTTCTCCATGCAAATTATGGCATTCGTAAAGGCCTTTCTGAAAAAAACAACAACATCATCCTCCAAGTATTCTTTGTATTTGTGTTGCTTGCTTCTTAAGATATTTTTTTCCATTAATTTGATTTTGAATGTCTCTATTTAGTATTATTATGACTTTATTGTCTCCTCCAACAACAACTCATTTTCCATGTTAAATAACTAAACCAACAATCACCTCTAATACACATATTATATTTTTTAACTTAGTAGTTGGTTTTCGGTTTTCCATACAACAAAATTTCCAATAAACAACAACATAGATACATTCTACAAACTTAAGACACTTATGATACTACAAATTTCATATAAATTCAATTACACAAGTTAGTGTGGAGAAAATCCAGAAGGAGACATTTTAAGCTCATGATTTAATTATTTGCCTATCTTCAAATTTCAAGTCTGTCACAAAGAAAATATCATATGCAAATTATTTTGACCTTACAAAACTCTATTTTGATCTTACACAACTCCTCGATTGGATTAGAGATAAGTTAATTTATATAATATATAAATCTAAAATTCCAATTAAGAATTGGGTTTTAAGACTGAATAAGTAGAAAATACTATTATATTATATATATTCAGTTAGTTGTGATTTAATAATTGGGATGGACACCAAAGCTCCACTTTTCAAATACCTCATGTTTGAGATCAAAGCCTCAAATATAGAGTCCTCATATGCCTTACCAAAGGAATTATGCAATAGAATCTCAAATGAAAAATATGTTAATGACCCATAAAACATGTTAAAATGAGGTAATGTTATGATTATTATGAAATATAATATATGTCACTAATGCATTAAACATGTCAAAATTATTTAATGTTGTATTTGTAAGGTTTTTGCAACTTATTATTTATTGATTGTTTTATATTAACATCTTATAGTTCTATTATTAATTATTAATGTTGAAATCCAATAGTACATATATTACTAAGAGGTAACTAATCAATCTATAGATAGAGATGAAATGTCATGTGAATCTAATGTTATACATCCTTAAAAAATGTTTGTCATGAAGCAACGATAGAATCACACCCTACGATGTATCTATAATATGGTTAGGAGTTAATAGGCCCTTTTCCAACCAATGAAAGCACGATGTTGTTACTTCCTTCAGTCGAGTTAAGGTCTTCCTAGTGGCATGATGCCCCTCAAAAGTGGGTTTCTTGTGCTTTCCCTTATGCATTCTCTTGCATAGATGTTGCAATCAACTTCACCACCATGTATCAACTTACCTTGGCTGAGGTTACAAGCTAGGTTGGCATTTATATCAGTAAGAAATTTTAAAATTTGTAATGCATGATAACACTTTAATTCTTCAAAATATTTTATCAAATGAAAAATTCTCCCAATTATTAAAGACAAAGGGCCATCAATTGATGCCTGCTTGGAGACAAGGTGTCTAAATAAAATCATGGAATCCCCAATTAGGAGAAATTTATTTATATTTCTCTTCAAGGATAGCATGAGGCCTTGCCAAAGAGCAAGGGATTCTTCTTGATTGGTCATGTTTTCTCCCAATCCTCACGAATAGTTATGCTTCTGGAGTCCCTCAAGGTCAAAAAATCAGTATTCCCCGATAGGGTAACAATTCATGTTCACGTGCATATTCAAAGGAGAAACCTTTCAATGAACAATACTCCTTATTTACAACTACCTAGAAAACCCTAACCCTAATACCTAATGGCCCCTACATCAATGACTAAATAATATTATATTTATTAAACCACAACTACCTAGTGGATCTTATTTATTTATTTAATAATAACTAACATAATGGACCTAGTCCAGACTCTACATTAGATTAAATGGTCACTATACCTATCCTATCATTAACTCTAATGGATAGTTTTCATTACACCACTAAAATGAATCCCACCAAACAAACTCCAAGCATAAAACCTTGATCATGTCCATGAATTAGTCAAATTCAACAACTCCCAAGTTTAACATATCTTGAGCAAACCAAACCCTAGTCATGTCTTTAACACAACAATGTAAAGAATCTCCATCTTAAACTCATAAATAAGATGGAATCCATCCACTAATATTATTAGGTCTTTGGTTCAAAATATTTGTAATTGTATATTGCTATACCTTTCTTTGTCTTTAGTTAGATTCTTTGTAGTTGATTAAAAGATTAAATTTGCATTACATACTATTAATAACTGAAATACTAAAAAAACAAGTTAAAAATCAATAAAATATTCTTAAAATAATGTAACAATTACAAATCTCCTACGAACTCCAGCCTCCAACAATACTTCCAAAGAAAAAAAAAACACCAATATCACTCTAAGACACACCCACTGACCCCATTGTTCATGAAGTATCTCTGAGAAGCGGTTCCACATCTGCCTCTCCCATATCGATAGGCTTTCCCTCTATTCAGTGCACAAAGATATCTAAAGGTCTGTCATCTTTTTTGTGTACATTGTTCATGAAGTGTCACTGAGAAGCAGTTCCACATCTACATATCCTATATCTGTAGGCCTGCCTCTATTGAGTGCACAGAGATATTGGTAGGCCTGCCCTCTATTCGGTGCACATAGATATCGGTAGGCCTGCCATCTATTTTGTGTACAGAGAAGTGGATTAATGCTAGGTGGGTTAATGATCTTGTGTACAGAAAGTTGGGTTGATGAGTTTTTATCAGCAAACCTTTCAACAAGATTGTAAAGATCAATCTGTCATTGTGTTCAATTCACCGATAATATTATTGAAAGCAAATCCTTTTGTTGGGAAGAAGGAAACCACTGACTTATATTGTTGGTCTTCAGGAGGAACAAGCTCACACATCCTCATTGCCAGAAAAATAGTTAAAGGCGACCAGAATAATCAGTGAAAACGCTACTAACATTACAGTAATTATGGCCACATTTTGCCCCATTGGGGACTTCATCTCCTACCAGACAGGGGAAAAGGCAGATGACCATGCATTTAAGGGCTGGCATGCATCTGGCATTGGTCCTCCATAGATCCCTTGATTTTCAATGAAACAACTAACAGGCATGTGGAGAAAAGTAGTTCTGTCAGGAAGAGGCCCAGTAAGGTTATTGTATGAAACATTGCACACCATCAAACTGGAGAGATTTGCAAATGAAGGAGGAAGTGGACCAACAAGCTGATTATTATTGAGATAGATGGATTCTAACAAACTCAGTTTCCCTAGTTCAACTGGTATTTCTCCTGAAAGATTATTGAAGCTCATAAAGCAATATGCAAGCCTTGAAGTTGACCAAGCTGTGGTGGGATAGGTCCTGAAAATTTATTCCCACCCAATTGCAGTTCTGTCAAACGAGAAATCCCTCCAAGAATACCAGGTATTCTTCCTGACATTTTGTTATCAAAAAGCTTCAGTAATTCCAAACTAACAAGACTGACCAGCTCATTTGGGATACTGTCAGTAAAAGCATTCCTGGTAATGTCAAGCCGTTCAAGATTTGTGCAATTGGCAAGCTACAGAGGAATGCTTCCTGTAAGCTTATTTGATGAGATATCTAAACATTTTAGTTGCAAACGATTCCCAAGCTCAGGCGGCAGATGACCCACAAAATAATTATTAGACGAGTGAAGCTTCTCCAAACTTTTCAAGTTCCCCAGCTCCAGTGGAATTAATCCACTGAATTGGTTCTGATATAATTGATGAGTAGTCACATATACAAGTTGGGAAAGCTCCACGGGTAGGTTACCATTTATATTATTGTCTCGCAGACGCGGATCTGTTAGAGATTTGCAGGTCGTCACACTATAAGGAATATTTCCCGGTGGCTGATTGATCGAAAGGTTTAACAAACTCAATTTTTTGAGTTTGCAAACTTGACTTGGTATAATCCCACTGAGAAGATTCTGTGACAGATCAAGCATTGTATTAGTTTACTGTAAATTCCGATATCTGGAGGAATTGCGCCATTCAATGAATTATCAGCAAGTTGTAGACATTCCAAATTGATCAAAGATTGGAATTCAGTTGGGATACTACCACTAAGATGATTGATGGGCAGATCCAACTCCCTAAAATTTCTTAATTGTCCTAGTCCTCGAGGAATATTTTGTTAGTAGCTTTAAGGATATGAAACTTTCCTATGAATAAGCAATAAATAAACAGCAGAATATAGACAACAACAATTAGTAATACCTTTGTCCATCTTGACAGCCTCAGACTGGATTCGAGACACCTCTGTCCCTGCAACGTATTGAAGAAACTTGATCCAGCACAGAACAGAAAACGGTTTCTCTCTCTTGCCCTGCACCAATGCGTTCCTTCAGCTCATCTGATGGGTATTCTGAAAGGATCATTTATAGCAAAGAGAGGACCGGTTTCCCCATGACACTTATTCTCCACCTGTCCATCGGAGTAGGAGAAATAGAAACGGCTGCCAAGAACTCGTCTCTTCATATGGACAACGTAAAACTGAATTTTCTAAATTTAGTCTTACATTCTCCCACTTGGCACATATGATAACTTAATGTTAGAGTTTATCAAAGTATACATTAGGTGCGCCATAAGTCACATTCATCTTGGTTTTCAGTTTGGTCATCATAATACTATAATTAAACAACCTAGTAATGCGAGTCATGACGGTTCCATGTTAATAGGAAAACATAGTCCCTTTCATGCACCACGACATTAGTAACCTGTTTAATAAGTCTGTAAACAAGGAGTGATTTCATAAGGTCCAACAATAATGTCCCTTGTCAGAGACTATTCCTGTCATCATTCATTTATTCTCATACATGTACGTACACTTTTAGAACAGGATTTATCAAACGGAAACACTTTTATTAAGATCTCAGAGTGTCAAATAAACAAACAACATTATGTGATTCATTTCATAAAGGTAGCAACTGTTATGTGCTACGTTCAATCCCCATTCTATAAGCATGTTCTTTAAATGTCTTTGGTGGCAATCCTTTTGTCAATGGATCTGTAACCATGAGCAGAGTGCTTATGTGTTCAATTGACACTCATTGTTTCTGAACTTCTTCTTTAACGGCAAAGTATTTCAGTTCCATGTGTTTAGCACCATTAGAATACCTGTCATTTTTAGAGAAGAATACAGCTGCGGCATTATCACAGTAAATCCTCAGCGGCTTGGCAATAGAGTCGACAACCCCAAGTCCTGAGATAAAATTTCGCAGCCACAATCCATGAACCGTGGCCTCAAAGCATGCCACAAATTCAGCTTCCATAGTGGATGAAGCAGTGATGGTTTGCTTCGCACTTTTCCATGACATTGCTCCTCCGGCTAATAGGAACAAATAGCCAAAAGTAAACTTCCTACTGTCAACACATCCAGCAAAATCTGAGTCTGAGTAGCCAATCACCTCTAGATTATCAGACCTCCTAAATGTGAGCATGTAATCCTTCGTTCCCTGCAAGTACCTCATCACTTTCTTTCCATCTTTCCAGTGTTCCAATCCAAGATTAATTTGGTATCTTCCCAGCATACCTACTGCAAAACTGATGTCTGGCCTAGTGCAAGTCTGTGCATACATTAAACTTCCTACTGCAGAAGCATAAGGAATTCTTTCCATCTGTTTTCGTCCCCATTCATTCTGCGGACATTGCATAAGGCTGAATTTGTCCCCTTTCTGAATAGGGACATCACCAGCTGAACATTTATCCATTCCGAATCTCTCTAGAACTCTTTCGATATAAGCCTTCTGAGACAATCCTAGCATTCTACGTGATCGATCCCGGAATAATTCAATTCCTATCACGTAAGATGCCTCACCCATATCTTTCATTTCAAAATTCATAGAGAGAAACCTTTTGGTTTTGTGTAATAAACCAAGATCATTGGTGGCAAGCAATATGTCATCAACATACAGAATCAGAAATATAAATTTACTCCCACTAACCTTTATATATATACACCGATCAACAGTGTTTTCCTTAAATCCAAAAGGGGTAATGGTATTATGAAACTTAAGATACCATTGCCGGGAAGCCTGTTTAAGCCCATATATTGATTTCTTGAGTTTGCAAGCCAGGTGTTCTTTTCCCTTAATGGAGAAACCTTTAGGTAGATCCATATAGACGTCTTCCTCCAAATTCCCATTCAGAAAAGCAGTTTTCACATCCATTTGGTGCAGTTCTAAATCATAATGAGCTACCAATGCCATAATGATTCTAAGCGAGTCTTTCTTGAACACAGGAGAGGAGATCTTTCTATAATCAATGCCTCCTTTCTGAGTGAAACCCTTGGCCACAAGTCTAGCTTTATATCATTCGATATTACCCTTAGAGTCGTGTTTGGTCTTAAAGACCCACTTACAACCAACTTTCTTGTATCCTTCGGGAAATTCAACGAGATCCTAGACTTCATTTTGGTCCATTGATTTCAATTCATCATTCATGGCATCAATCCATTTAGCAGAATCATTACTTTTTATGGCTTGTGAAAATGAAACCGGATCCTTACATGTTCCTATATCAAAATCAGATTCTTGTAGATAAACCACATAATCATCCGAAATAGCAGACCTCCTTTCCCTTTGAGATCTTCTTAATACTACTTTTTGTGGTTCATCTACTATGGGTTCATTGGTGACAGCCTCATTATGGAGTGGTGGTTCATTAGTTTGTTGTTCAATATTGTCAGGTTGTTCATCAATGATAGGAACAACAATTTCCTTTGAAGCCATAGGTACAGGAACTTGTACCCTAACTTCTTGGATAACTACATTTTGTAATTTATCACTCCCACTGACTTCACCATTTTCAATGAATCTGGCATGACCGGTCTCCACAATTCTCGTACTGTGATTAGGGCAATAAAACCTATACCCTTTGGATTTTTCAGGGTAACCAATAAAGGAACCACTGATCGTTCTAAAATCCAATTTATTTTCATGTGGATTGTACAATCTAACCTCTGCTCGACAGCCCCAAACATGCAGGTGTCTTAAACTCGGTTTCCTTCCTGTCCACAGTTCAAAAGGGGTTTTTGGAACTGACTTACTAGGAACCCGATTTAATAAGTATACAACGGTCTTAAGAGCATACATCCATAATGATTTGGGTAAATTGGAATTGCTTAACATACTCCTAACCATATCCATTAAAGTACGATTACGCCTTTCAGCTACACCATTCTGTTGTGTCGTTCCAAGCATAGTATACTGTGCACATATGCCGTGCTTTTCAAGGATTTTAGCAAATGGGCCAGGGCACTGCCCTGTTTCATCATACTTTCCATAGTATTCACCACCTCTATCAGATCTAATGATTTTCACCTTTCTATCTAATTGTATTTCAACCTCAGTGATATATACCTCAAGGGCATCCACCGATTGAGATTTTTCATGCAGCAAATAGACATAACCATAACGTGAAAAATCATCGATAAAGGTGATAAAATACTTTTCTCCACCAAAAGATGGATTGTTAAAAGGCCCACAAATGTCTGTATGGATAATCTCAAGAAGCTCAGTACTTCTTGTGGTACTTTTTCTGGTGTGTTTTATTTGTTTTCCCTTAATACAATCTACACATATTCCAAGATCAGAAAAATCTAGGTTCAAGAGAATCCCATCTTTTACCAATCTAAGTAACCTTTCTCTGGAAATGTGTCCTAGCCTTTTATGCCACAAGTATGAGGAATTTTCATTCGTGAGACTACGTTTAATACCAACATTATGATGCAAGGTAAGAATAGTTTCAGCAAATTGATTAT
>LPNX010437538.1:2850-113352 GCA_001517045.1 Pseudotsuga menziesii
AAGCAAAATCGTTCAAGCGAATTCATCCAATACTACCAAAAAAAAGTTAGTAAAAGAAGAACATTGTGAAGATAAGAGGATGAAGGCCTAAACATAGATGTCTATCCATGTTTGGAAGATTGGAAATCATTTAGTATGCATCATTTGAAAACACAAACTAACCTTGCACGTTTAAAATCCGAACTATGTAGATCTAGAAATGGATTGTTCACCAGCAGGAGACGGAAATAATAAATAGCTCCAACAATCACCCGGAAACAGTGCTGCAACAATGGCAAGTGTGAAGAAAATCTCGTTAAGGTCTTCATTTTTATAGAACTCTTAGACGTCGCTATAGCGACGGCAAACATTGACTTTTGCACCCTAGGTCAAGTTGACCGTTGTAAAAAGCCAACAAAATCTCAATGCCCTAGGTCAACTTGACGGTGTCGTCGCTATAGCGACGGATAGCCGTCGACACAGCGACGTCCAAGGCTTTAGGCATGGATACAACGACAGAGAAGAGTCCCTGCGTGGATACAGCGACGGCTAGGCGTGGATACAGCGACGCCTCGTTCCCGTTGCTTCCGATTTTACACCAAAAAGTAAGAAACGTGGAAAACCTCTGTGGAAAAATCCGCGCTTTTGTACTAGTGGATATATAAATAGTTGAAGGATTATGGCCATAAAAAGTTCCTGAAAATTATCAGAGACAGTCTAATTGATTTGATAAGCAATGATAAAAAGTCATCTTTGAACCAGGTTAATCATGCCATTAGATGTCAAAATAATTTATTGTCATTATGATCTGTGCGGGGCATCTTGGCATCTGATTCAGACCCTGCCAAAGAACCAAGTTCAAAATAAAATATGTTATGCAGATGTGTGCTATTTCAATTACAGTGAAGTCAGTCCATGTTTTAATTTTCTTTTCCTAATTTTATGTATTAAATTGGTTGTCAGTATATGTGAATGAACTATAACAATAATATGATTTTCAAGTCCCTAGATGTGTCAATCCTTTGTAAATAGAATCCATTGTTATATTTGTAACTCATATGTATGTTGATGAATCTATGAGGCCACCATTGCCTGAAACGTAGACTCGAGTATATAATTATGTATCTTTCTCTATTTAAGTTGATACAAAATTCTTTACATACGACCTAAAAAAAATCAAAAGTTGAAAATGCAAATTGCTAAATTATCAACAACTTTACTGGGATTTCAGATGAAGAGAATGGCTTAGCCATCAGATGTTTTGAATAAAATTTAAAATTGTGCCTGCGAGCATCTCGAGATAGAATGTACATTCAGTTTCAAAAAATAGACCCCAAAGTATAACTGTGGTCTGTCAAGTTAACAAGTTACTACAATGACAAACTAATAATTTGTCATTGTAATATCCAGTGACCAAGACTGTTGTTAACCCCTTCCTTTTCTATTGATCAACCAAATTATGTTAATATCCATCGACTATCATATTTAAACTAAGAAGAATACGCAGAGGATTTTGAGATCTGTATGTTACCTCTTTTCCTTGTTGGTGACTTGAATGCCTGTTGAGGTGAATAGAATTTGTTCACGGAAGCTACAGAACTCGCTGGATGAAATAGTGGGAAATTATCAAGTCGTTGTGGTGGCCAAGTGCAATAAAATACCATAACATCAATGCCTCTAGAGCAGTGTTCATTTAGACTTATTTTGGCTCTATTAAGATGATGTAACAAGCTAGTTTTCCTTCCTGAAAACCCTAGTTGCAGACACAGTAGTATAGTTTCTTTCCACAATTGAAATTGACAGACTATAACTCCTGCCAAGCTGAGTCCGGTCATTCGATTCAACTCAATAATAGAATTTGAGCCCACCAATGAATATGCCATTTGGGAAGACCTGCCATTTAAAGTGAAATTGCTAAAAAATTTCAAGTGCCTACACCAAATATCAATGGTTCTATTTCGTTTCTGTTTTCATTGACTGCATTTTTAGTACCCTTGAGCAAATGATCCCAATCTTTGAGAATGGTTTTTGTTGAGCGTCTCAAATCAAGCAGGAGAGAGCCTGGTTATTTTTAGGAGAAGTTAGAATGGGGCAAAGAAATGATCTCGTTTCAGCAAGCATTCCTCTTTCCTTGTTATCCTTAAATGGAGGCATGAAGACTTTTCAATTCAACAATGGGTTGTGTTCTTCTAACCAATGTTTTGTACAGAGATCTTATACTAAGCATTTATTCTTGACCTCCGATGTTTTTTTCCTTTTACAAGCATCTTTGATAACTCAGCCAATAACCAAAAAAAATCCCCTCCGGCTTATAGTATATTTTCAAAAAAATAAAATATTATTTAAAAAATAAAAATAAAACAAATTGGGGGAGTTAAAGACTAAATTCAAATTTGTTCAAAAATAAATGTGTCTAGAGATTCCTCTTCCCCTCCATTGATTTTGATTTATTTTTTCAAGCATGAAATAAAATAAAATAAAAATTTGACCATGGGGAATGGGTAACTCGTCGGGACCACTTGGCAAGACCCAAGGTCAAATCCGTCGGTTGCCACTATAACCCCAAGAGTATATGGTAACTCGTCGGGACCACTTGGCAAGACCCAGGGTCAAATCCGTCGGTTGCCACTATAACCCCAAGAGTATATCCAACAACCCACAAGCTAGGTATACTAATAACTTTTGACTCAGCAAAGGCTAAGACGTTCCAACAGGTTCAAATCCGTCGGTTGGCACTATAACCCCAAGAGTATATCCAACAACCCACAAGCTAGGTATACCAATAACTTTTGACTCAGCAAATGCCAAGATGTTCCCACTCCCACTAAGGTGGATATCTATCCAAGGGGTCACCTACCCTGCGAGCCTTATCACAATAGGACATGTCTCGTTGGGGTTTGATCCCTGGTGGGTTGGGTGAAAATCACCTTCCCCCACCATTAGGCCCCCAAGTCCTTGACATGAAACAAAAAAATAATTAGACTTGCAAGAGAGGAAAGAAGAAAGGACAAGTACCCTTCAGCTCAGTTTGAATTGCATGCAACAGTTGAGTTGGTTTTGATTGTGGTCTTCCAGTTGTGAGTGGTCTCCTTTGCAATAAAACGATTTGATGTTGATATGAAGAGGCGGTCTTCCACAACTACCAATATAGATTCAGTGAGTACATGTATGCGGTTGGTGCATCTTTGGTATTTATTCCATCTAAACCAAATCCCCTTGGATTGATGGGCTTCATGAAACTTGGTACACCTTCATTCTTAGTAGGTACTTTCTCAATTTGATAGATATGCGATAGGAAGAATGAAATATGATCTCCATGATTGGGCCATCAAGATAGGTGAATCAATATGTCTTGTTGTAGAGTGAGTGGGGTTATAAAGATGTATTTATATCTTTTAGAGCTTCTCACTCTAAGAAATAATGGCAGTTCAAACATACAAGACTGCTACACAAGACACTAATTTAATGCATTTCCCAGTCAATCCTTTGGCTACTCAATTGAATGAAATGACGTATGAAAATATCCAATTGACATGAAAGAAAGGATGTACCAAAAGCTCCAAACTGACATGGAAAATTAAGATTAGGCAATTAATAAAATACGCACCATTTGGAGAGAGGAGAGACACAAATTCTTGGAAACTACATATGAAATTAGATGCCAAGGTGTGTCCATGTGGATTTACCAACCAGCATCAGATCTAGCCTAGCATATGTGATACATACCATTTCGTCCAGTCTTCCCTAGTATATGGGTAGATTCATCAATGCATTATTAAATGTGTTATTCAGCAAGGAAACTAGGTGGATAGTGATATGAAGCCTCATAAATTGCGGAGCTGACATATGTGCATATCTTCCACACTTAAATTGGTTTATGTCACTCATACTCAAGGATTTGGAGTGTAGCAATCTATCGCAGTGAATGGTAGCAATCTATAGGTATAATCATTGTGCCCTAGTGCTGTTGTGTGGATCCATACTCTGATCATGTTTAATTCTTAGTTTAACCTAAAATGGGCATGGATTAATGGCAATGAACTTGTGTATTGGTTGTTATTTATATATGGGTTGCAACATAAACATGGTTGATCCCAATAACTCTAGATGAACCCCATACAAATATAAATTTTGATAACACTTCATGTGAGACCTTCCCCTTCACGAAGATTGAAAATACCAGTGCTTAAACTATAGCAAACTCCCTTTGTTGGACACCAATGCAGGTCCTGGTTTGAAATTGAGCCAATAATATGAGTGTGTTAGTGTTGCTCTATGTTGTTTAGATCAATAGTTGCTAATGCCACCCCTCACCAAAACATCTTCTAATCACATTATTACACAAGTATCCTTGTTGTAACAATGTTTCTATCACATTATTTACTGCAATAAGGTTGTTGATTTAATTTGGCATCAAGCAAGTTGTGTTTTCTAACCAATTTCTAAAAAACTGAAAGATAGTGTGACAACAATCAATCCTATTGGCTTGGTGATAATTGGTTTTAAAGCTTAGACTCTCTATTTAAAAGTGCTAGGAAAAAAAATCATCAAGGTGTTTACATGTCGATTTTCTAAGATAATATGGACTTGCAGAGGTTTGTAATGGAATATTTTTGTAAAGTTTGCCAACAAAGGTTTGTGTGGAAATTGGGTCATGGTGTGGAATTCACTGCGATGCATTGGTGCTCTTCATATAATGACATTATTAACATTGCTCCATGACCAATGCGCACCAAAGGGGCAATGACCAAAAAAAGTCATTAATGTTTCACTTTGGTATGTGTGCAGTAATCCTCTAATAGAATGTCACATCAATGCTCCATGATTGGTGTGCATTGAAGGGATGCCCCAAAAGACTTCAATGGTCCACTTTGTTTAACGGTGATCTTAATACAATGATGCACCATAGGGGTGGTAACCCATTATTAAAAGAGATTGATGCTCCTCTTTGGTATAAGAACATTGTTACTCCACTTTAATTTGGATGCATTGATGCTCTTAATACAGTGGCACAACAATGCTCCATGACCAATGCATCATGAAGGATAAACCACCCAAGAAGGGCATGGGGGCTCCACTTTGGTATGGTAACATGGGTGCTGGATTGTGGTCTGGGTGCATCAATGCTCCACTTTGATCTCAATTAATTGGTGCCATGTTAGTCTTTTTGTTGCACTAGTCACAGATTGTTTGTATTTGTATTAGGATATGCTTAAATTATTTACCTTTGGTCTGAAATTAGTACTCCACTTTGGTCTAGTCACACCGATGCTCCTGGATGTGTTTTTTTATACATTATATTGGATTATTTGTATTCTTTAGTGATGAATCTCATTGAATGTTTCACAACTTTATTTAATATCAGGGAGCTCAAAGAAGGGAGAAGTTCAATTTGCATCCTCAATACATTTAATATGAGAAAATAGAAAGAATAGGTGATTCCACAAGAGGATGAAAGACCAACAACCATTAATAGGAAAGACTAAGATGATTCCAATGAAGCAACCCTTTTTTTCCCTCTTCATTTTATTTTCAGGGTTTTGAAAGGTTATGTGTGGTAAAAAATTTCTTCCAAGGGTAAAATTGCATTAATGGAAAAAAAATAAGGTTACATCATGTCTTAATAACCTTATTTCCATTGATGTTTCCATGTATTCTCATTCCTTGGAATTATGACTTATTGTTGCATCATGGATGCATTTTTCTATGCTTATGGGATAATTTTCTTAATTATTCTCAATTTTAATGTTTGTCCCACAACATTGGGATTTGACCCACTAAATCTTGAACCCTAAATATTTTTAGAAGATTTAAAGGCAATCGATTATGTTTTCCAAGGAAACCTATAATTCATGAATGGATAGAAAATAATCATTAACAATGTCTTTGTCAACCACTTGTAAAGCATCCATCTCAAGGGAAGGTCAATTCGTTTGATAAATCCTAAAGTACCACTCACTGCCTCAAATGCCTTTCATTCAAAGCCTAGAACATGAAAGGACCTTATAATGCCTGTTATTTTTAACTCGACCCACACCCCACCTACCTAAAATAAGTAACTTATGCCACCAAACATTATGGTGCGAAATTCCATCTTCAGTCACAGAGTTTCAATTTAATATTCAATTCCACATTATTGCATATGACGTCCATTTATAGGATTATCACTGGTATTTTCCCTGGGCTTATGGCCACTCGAGCCATTCTCAATGTATGAGTAATAGGGGGAAAATTTACGATCTTCATGCATATCTGGTTTTTTAGGACGTAATATCTATGTATAACAACCTGTCGAAATAGAACTAGATATGCATGTTCAGGTATTGGAATAAGCTTACCAAGTTCTCGATACCTAAGGAATACTCAGAGCGGAAATGGGATGACACCTTAAGCAAAAGAATAGAAAAGGAACAATTATAGCACAGGCTCATGGGAATCACTTTTGGTCAAGGCATCAAAGGTATAAATAACCCCCACTTTTCAGATGATAGTCTTCTATTGGGTGGAACTCCTAAGCATGAAAAAATCCATCCATGATGCAACAACAAGTCATAATTCCAAGGAATGAGAATGCTAACACACTCATATTGTTGGCTCAATTTCAAACCAGGACCTACATTGGTGTCCAACAAAGGCAGTTTGCTATAGTTTAAGCACTAGAATTTTCAATCTTCGTGAAGGAGAAGGTCTCACATGAAGTGTTATCAAAACTTATATTTGTAAGGGGTTCATCTAGAGTTATTGGGATCAACCATATTCATGTTGCAACCCATATATAAATAAAAACCAATACATAAGTTCATTGCCATTAATCCATGCCCATTTTAGGTTAAACTAAGAATTAAACATGATCAGAGTATGGATCCACACAACAACACAATGATTATACTTATAGATTGCTACCATTCACCACAATAGAATACAAACATTATAAAAAAACACATCATCAACATAAATAGAAATACCAACATAGATTTCAAGGTGGGGCTCATTCAAATGGTGTGTATTTTTATAATTTCCTAATCTTAATTTTGCATGTCAGTTTGGATCTTTTGGTGCACCCTTTCTTTCATGTCAATTGGATCTTTTCATACGTCATTTCATTCAATTGAGTAGCCAAAGGATTGAATGAGAAATGCATTAAATTAGCGTCTTGTGTAGTAGTCTCGTATGTTTGAACTACCATCATTTCTTCGAGTGAGGAGCTCTAAAAGATATAGATACATCTTGATAACCCCACTCACTCTGCAACAAGACATATCGATTCACCTATCTTGATGGCCCAATCATGGAGATCATATTTCATTCTTCCTATCGCATCTCCATCAAATTGAGAAAGTCCCTATTAAGAATGAAGGTGTACCAAGTTTCATGAAGCCCATCAATCCAAGGGGATTTGGTTTAGATGGAATAACGACCCAAGAGATACCAACCGCGTACATGCACTCACTGAATCTATACCAGTAATTGTGGAAGATCGTCTCTTCATATCAACATCAAATCATTTTATTGCAAAGGAAACCACTCACAACTAAAAGACCACAATCAAAATCAACTCAACTGTTGCATGCAATTCAAACTGAGCTCAAGGGTACTTGTCCTTTCTTCTTTCCTCTCTTGCAAGTCTAATTATTTTTTTGTTTCATGTCAAGTACTTGGGGCCTAATGGTGGGGGAAGGTGATTTTCACCCAACCCACCATATCCACCTCAGTGTCTACAAACATGATTTGGTGGTTTTATGATCTTTGGAATATTTCTTACAGTTCCCTTCTTACTATATTTTACAAGATTGTCAACGTTTAGATGCCCCATCCTTCAATGCCATAGCAAACTTTCATCAATTTGACTCATATAACAGTGTTCTTCATTTTCTAGAATATACACATTGCTTGGAATTCTTACAGTAGTCCCAACAAGATTTCATGAATATTTTCTTCCGATTTCACACTTATTATAATCGAATATACATATGTGTCCTTGATCACATGTCTGGATCACACTTAAAAGATTAGGTTTTAAGTTATTTACAAGCAAAACATTTTCAGCTTTCGTTTTGTCTCTAATAACTATTGTACCTTTTCCAATTATTTTAGAAGATAGATTATCTCCAAAAGTGACTTTTCCTTTTTTATTTCTTTTGAGGCTTAAAAAATTTCAACACATTCATTCAAGCATTCAATATGTTCATAATATTTTTTAAAACAAATAAATTGTAGGATTAATACAAGAGAGCACTTATCTTGAAAATGAGTTGCCCCGCAACTAGCTATGTCATTGCAACGTTCCACCCAACCATAGGCCAGTTGTGCTCATCAATCTCTTAGCACAACTTCCACCCCCGAGCTAGGCATCATTTCCACAAGGAAAAAGGGAACTACAGGCCAAAAACACACCAAGGTTCAACCAAGCCAATCTACAGTTGAGTTTATCAAGCTGCTAAGGCAATGGAAAGGATGAATTGCTAAGCTAGTTAGCTCAACCACAGAGCTATGGACACCTGCACAAGATCTATCTAGCTTGACCTCCACAATACCTACACACCTAAAACAATGAAGTATTCCCTTCACTGCTACACAATCCCTCGGGCCATACCTTCCCCTCCAGTGTTCTCTCAGGTGTGCATAGAGGATTAGCCAGCCCCTCTTGATATTTCTGTGATGTTCATCTTTTCACTAGGTTTATCAAGC
This sequence comes from Pseudotsuga menziesii, assembly GCA_001517045.1. Lineage (NCBI taxonomy): Eukaryota > Viridiplantae > Streptophyta > Pinopsida > Pinales > Pinaceae > Pseudotsuga > Pseudotsuga menziesii. Next base: position 11,518 of record LPNX010437538.1, read on the forward strand.
CAATTATAAGCCTCTTCCACTCCTAAGTCTTACAGACCAAAACAAGGGTGCACATAATAGAAAAATAAAAATGCTAGTCATGGAGGAAAACATTTTGGTAACCAAAAACAAAAATGAATATGGGGAAATCAACCCTGGGTGAGCAATTCGATTTCAGAACACATTTATGAGCAAAAACAGCCTCTACAACCCCCAAACCGTGAATTCGAATTTAGAAGATTTCTATGGGCATTACGGGAGAAAAAACGACCTCTATAAACCCCCAAAATCATGAATCTCTACTTCCCTCTACTATGCAACACAAAAACGGGTTCCCATCCATGGAGAAAATGAGGAAAATTGCAAAAAAACGTGAAGCAAATGCCCTAGCTAGCTCCAGCTACGTAAGGAAAAGAAACGCATGGGTAAGGAATGGTTTGGGACCCAATTTATGGGTGTTTTCTTTCCCCATAAGAAAAAACATGTTTTTCAAATTGATGGATTGCCCTAATACGAAATTGGCTACCATACTCTTCCATTCCCAATGCATTAACTGCTTCAACCAACTTCTGGAATAAATAAAATGATTGGGTGCATACGAAAAAATGGGTACTTGAGAGTTTATGGGTTCTCTCATTAAAATTTGGCTTTACACTTTTGGCTCAAGGGTTTGAATAACCCCCCCCCCCCCCCCCCCCCCCCCTTCCCTTATTCCTTGTGAACTCATTCTCCCATATCTTTGTTGCATTGCATAGCTAGTTGTGGTTATTTTATTAAATTGCATTTTTACATGATGTATATATTTATATTGTGCCTGGCTAGCACAAGAACCATAGGTATCGACTTTTAATTGTTGATACATAAAACACAATTTATAAATCAATGGTGGGGCCTTGGCCTTGATCTCCTCACCATGATTAAATAACGATATTTACATCATTTACAATTTTAATGCAATAGGGGTCAAAATCAGGATATTACAGTAATCAACCTCTACTAGTCATGTTGAGGAAATGTGACTCGTCACTGCAAGTCATATTAGAGACAAGAAACAAGCCGCTACAAGTCATGCTAGGGGAAAATTGTCATCCAATGCGAGTCTTGCTGCACATGTTGACATTGTTGAGAAGTATAAGTTAATAGGACGCAAGCCTAAGTTTCCTTGTAGCATATGTAAGGGAGATCACCTTACTCACCTATGCTCTGATATTGCAGAGATACAAAGAGTGTGGTCCAAGTCTCAAGGATTGTCTACTCCCGAACAATCTGTGATTTCCAAACAACCTATTTAATATTTGGTTTATAAAGTGATCAAGTCAAAACCACATTTGACTGATCCCACTCCTCCCTTAGAGAGTGTTGATGTTGAAATAGTTGAACCAATGCAATTTTTGATCAATCCCACTTCTCCTTCAGAGAGTGAAAAACATGAAGTGGTTGAATTGATGCAATCTTCGATCAATCCCACTCTTCCTTTGAAGAGTGAAGTGTCTACCAGTCAATTTTTTGTCATTGTTAGTTCAAAAATTTCTGGAGAAGGGAGCACTCAATTCGCTTTGAATGAACCCCCATCAAGTTGTAGGATTGCTTCCTTTGATTGGAATAGTCTAGTTGAGCCACACCTTCCTTTTGCAGCAAATTTTCAAATAAAGATTCAAGCTAAACACTACACGATTGCTCATTATATTGTAGATAAAGGAGCCTTTGTTAGTATCTTATCCATGCATGCTTGGAAAGGTATGGGATCTCCTAACCTTGTGTCGATTGTTCATTAGCCACTGGATTTTGATAGAATACCTAGTGAAACTTGGGGATGCCTTCCTCATTTTCCTGCTACCTTAGGTGGGAAGATTATCTTAGTTGATTTTATGGTTATGGAGGACCCTTTGAACTTTAATATGCTCCTTGGGTGTGATTACGTATATGCTATGCATGTTATGGTGTCTATGTTTTTTCGTGTGATGTACTTTCCTCACAATGGAAACATTGCCACTATTGATCAACTTGCATTTGTTGATACTTCTCATTAGTCGACTTTAGACCAAGTATATCTGTTGTTAGTTCCTAATGTTTTGGTAGAAACTTCCCCACCATGGGTGAATTATGTGGCCTTATATCTCTTGTGTCAAATTGCTACTGAAAAGAAGCCTATGTTTTCATGCTTACCTTCATGGGACTTAGTCCCGACAATTGACTAGTCGATACATCCAATGGGGGCATTGAAGCCTTCTCTCCACCCTGTTGGTCCATGTGAATGTTTTGACATGTTTTTTATCTGGGATGATATACTTCCTTCTGATCAAGCTTTCTTAGAGTCTATGATACAGTCTGACGTTCCTTTGGAGTTTGACATCCTTTCCAATGATCATCTCCTCAGATTGGACCTAGTTGCAATAAAATCCAACCTCGATTTTCCCTTTGATTTTGATCTACCTATTTATAGATCCTTAGACATTGACATTATTGAGTCTTTGGACTCTATCATTGAGCTGCAAGTTAGTGTTCCTGCTGAGTTTGATTCTGCTAGCATATTTTCAACTCCCTCAATGATGAGTTTGTTGTTGTAGACTCATTTATTTCTTTTTTCATCTTTGAGGTTCCTCATGGATTTGATCTTATTTCTTGTAGATCCCCATACCTTAGCACTCTTGATTATTCATTAGTAAAATTTTCCTTGGTTATGAATATTGTTGATGATACTGAAGTTGAAAGTATTTCTACCAAAGTGACATGTATCAGATCATTCTTTTTATATCTTTTAGATATGTTCATGGTATTGTTTTTTCTTGGAGACATGAACTTTAGAGGTTGTATTCATGGTTTCTTAGGGATCATTTTCTGGGTTTTGCTCAATATGATTAGGTATTTTCGAAACCTTGCATATAAATTTAGGCCTCCCTTCTATTATGACGCATTTGAACCTTTTGCCACCTGAATTTACCATAGGGTCGAACTTGTTGGATAATGGTGTGTCAGCCATTTTTATCTGCATTTTTCACCGGTACGACAAAAGGGTCTACCTAACATGGGACACCCTAGTAAGCAGCCTCTTAACTTTGGTTCCCATGTCAAGTTTTTCTCATACGATCGGGAGCCTTTTTAGTTTTATCCTAACTTTGAGAAGAAGCCACATGTCTCTATTTCTCATATGCTGTTGTCTACCCCCATAAGGCTCCTTCTTGTATGGATTCATTTTTAAACTCTTTTTATAACTATTAAATACAAAAAGATTCTCGAGCGATCTTGTCCTTTTTCAGGCTCACTAAAGTACTTGAAAAGGCATCCATTTAGTATAAGTTTACCCCTTTTCCAAACCAAGTGGTCTATTTTACGAGAAAACTATACTCTAGTTTCCTTGTGACTAGAAAAGTTCTCTTGCGTATGTTTTTATGCTTTTTTCAGGCGTAGGAGAGTAAATTTACGAAGAAGCAAGTTTTAGAATATTCTTTAAGCTCTTTTCAGACTTTCTAAAATTGAAAATATCATTGAATAAGGTTGTACTTTTCATACTTGTTAAAGGATTTGAAAGTTCATCCATTTGGTATTAGTTTACCTCTTTTTCGGACCATTTGGATTATTTACAAAAAGGAATGCTCTGATCTATATGGTCAAAACAGTTCTTCCTTGTATCCTTTTATTCTTTTTTGGGAAACGAAGACTAAAATTTATGCAAAATAATCCCTATGGAGTTCTCTTTTATGTTTTCAAACTCTATAAAATTGAAAACCTAACCGAGCACTAACTAACCTAGGCTTGGTGAAAATCCACGAGATAGTGTCTGGGTTGAAGTTTATGAGTGTCCCTATCTAGCTCTTGATCTGTTTTTGGAACTAGTTAGCTTGTCTTGATACTTGTTTCTTCCCATGTATCATAGCATTCTTTTATTCTTTTTCAAGCTTTATAATATGAAAAAGACAAAAATAAAAAATTCTAAAAGGACAAATTGGGAAAAGTTCAAATCTTTATATGGAAGCAAGTTGTGTTGCATGTTGCACATAATACATTATTGAGTCTTGTCTTTGCAATTGGGTTTGTAGTATGACTTTAGAAACTAAACTCATATATGCAGTTTACTCCCCCAATTGGTTAGTCTTCTGATCACTATGGAGTTGTCTTTGATGTCTCTTACATCATTAAATTCTAACATGCTATCTTTTGAGTCAATGTTTCCTTAGTCACATTTGTGTTGTGTTGTTGTTCAAAGGAAGTCTTTAACCTGTGTCGGCCATTCTCATAACTTTCTTGACTTTCCTGTGATGTCCTTCCAATGTAAAGTACGTATCATAATTATCAATTGATCCACTAGATCTTTGGCCTCCTGCTACATCCTCGTGATGGATGATGGGAGATTTATTACTGCCCTCCTTCCAGCGGATTGCTTCCCATCGACTTCAACACATTTATTGATCTAGAGTTCTATTAGTACCCTATAACTTGCAGTCCTCAGTGGCAAGTTTCCTCACTCTTAAAAATGAGAACACATCAATGTCTCATGACCATTTGAATCTACAAGTGTTCGACGTCAAGTATTTTATTCACACTTATTAGATTGTACATGGTACCTTGCTACTCATTATCATTATTGGTGAGTTGGCCTGCATGTGTTAACGATTCTCATTATTGATTGGTAATCACTCAATGTCTTACTACTTTCAACTTCAAAACATCTATTCATGTATTTTTTACTTGTACCCTTGTTCGTTGGTTGAATACCCTGAGTTCATTATATAGTGGATCTTGAATTTCTCTATGACTTGGGTTGCATTGGGTTTCCACCTAGTTATTTGGAATTGACCTCAGATGGAGACTGATCTGTTCAACTATTGCATACGCACAAATATCTTCATTTGATATTGAGACACAGATCCATTTTGTATCTTTATGATCACAGCCTAATTATGAATTGGATCCACTTTGTATCCACATAGCTTTTTCTATCTGCTTCATGGATCCTCTCAGTACTTGATTTGCAACCATGCTTTGTTACTCATGAGCATGAGTATTATTGCCTCAAGAAAGAGAGTTGTTATATGACCGATGGTTGTTCCTGCTTATGGTTGATGATTGGGCGATTTTTCCTAGGCTATTTCATGCACTCGCTATGGAAATTTTATAATGTATTTCAACCATCGTATGCTCCTCTGACTTTACACATCATGAGGCATATGTTATAGTGTCTTTTGCCACAATTTAGCCTGAGACACTATATCGGATGATCTTATCCATGTTCTTTGTTGTAGACATCCCTTATCCATTTGTGCTATTATGGAAACTCAGTATCTTGTGGAAATTTCTTCAAAAAACCAATTTTCCCATGGCATACGCGACTTCCCTGTACAAAACCCGTCACATTCACACAAATCGTGACTTGCTCCATCGTAGCCCATGGATGTGTCCACAAAAGGATGAAGTAAAAATATTCGATGAAAAGTTTATTTTTTTCAGGTTGTTGTCGACCCATGACTGTTCCCTAACTCACAAAAACCTGTAAATAACTACTCATAACTTCCTAAATTGCTCCTCACAAACAATAAAAAGACAATAGGAAGAAGGTTTTGAGGTTACAAACTTTGTGTTTCCTGGAGAAGACTCTCTCTGATTACACAACCCCTTTCATCCCAGTCTGGAACATCCCTCTTTTTTATGTGGAACCCTTGTTTTCCACCATGTTTTCCACTATTTTACTATGATAGATGTTTCTGTTGAATCGCTTGGGCATATTTTTATGTGCAAAACCTTGAGTTGGAGTGTCTAGAGTAACTTGGGAGAAAGAACCCATGAATTGGTTTTAAAACAGTAGCACATCAGGTTCATTCATTCCTTATAATTTGTTGTTACTTTTTAATATAAATAAACTATTTTTTCCTGTCATGTTTACAACATTCATTTGAAGTAAATTCTTCTTAATATGAATGATGGTTCATTTGAAATTAGAGATATTTAGTTTCTACAAGTTTTTTTTCTTTCATAATGTTCTATAATTATCAAGAGACTTTCACTTTCCTTTGTCTTCATTTCACGAATTGCATCCAGAAATTGAAATCAAGGAGCAAAGCTCAAGATTTAGAAGGTTCAGTTTCAAACATCAGAAACCAGACAAGTCTCACAATATCTTGTATGTTGAATTGTTTGGTTGAAAACAAAAGCATTTATTTTCTTGCAAAGCTAGGGTTTATTTATTTTCTGCTCTACAACAATTGCACCCGATAGTTGTTGGGGAAACATTCCCTATCACGGTATCTATCACAAAAATTGTTGATCAAGCGAATTGGACAAAAGTTCATAGCTACATTGGAAACAGCTTAAGGTGGCATTGCCATGTTTGATTGATTCAAAACTAATTCATGCTTGAATTGATTCAAAACTTTGAAAGACTTTACAAGGACTAACATTTTGGATTTGGCATATTATCTTGGATCTCTTGAAGTAATACATTTACAAGATAATGTGGTTTTGATCATTGTCTTTGATGCTTAAAATTTGACCCATTAAAGTTCCTAGATCAAGTTTTTTCAAGTACCAAGGAAGGATTCATTATGTCCCCGCCTGGGATCATATATGAATCGATGCAAAGTATTAAATGTCTAACATTGCTAACTATCCTTCTTCATTAGATGTCTAAAGTTGCTCTTATGATGACTGAATGTATAAACATGGGAGTAACAATGAAATGAAGAATTACCTACAAGAATCGTTGCTTTTTTTCTTTCTTTTTTTCCCTTAAAAAAAATCACAGCCCAAATTCTATTAAAATCCTAACCATATTGTTCATTAGCTTTGGGAAATCCTTACACTTAGTCACCATGTAGATTGTATTCCATACATAGAAATATTCCTTAAAAACTCTTTAAATAAAAAAGCATCATAAAACTCCCAAAAATAGATGCACTTACATAGAAAACTCTAAAAAATAGATGCACTTACATAGAAAACTCTAGAAATAATCTATAACCAATTCTTAATTAAAAAAGATGCAGATGTACCCATGAATCATAACCTTCAAGTTCTACCATCAAAAGGAGGAGCACTCCCAGCGCATAACATCTTCTAAATGGCTTACAAATATTAAGTTTATTCATTTATCGAATCATAGTTCTGTTAAATTACCTCCGTGACAAATTAGATTCCAAATAACGTTCGTGTTCTATCACAATTTAAATTCGAAACTTGATTCCATAATATGATTTATTTTATTCTCATTCAACTAGTAATTTCCCGTCATAATTAGTACTTCTGGTTCAAGAGTCAACATGGGTTGAAATCATATTACATGGTAAATAGTTTCAATTTTTTCCAAGAAAATAAATCATTAAATTGAACATTTAAATTTGTATTTATTTAATTTTTAAAATATATTAAATGTTTAATTTTTATTTTAGTAATATTAATAAAAACAAAAATTTATAATGATGTCGTGTTAATAGTAAAAATTATTAAAGATAAACTCTTAAAGATACAGAGTTCAACATATTAACGGTAAAAGTTATTAAAGATAAAATTGTAAAGATACAGAGTTAAATTAACCACTGAAACCATCTGCTTCAAGCCCAGGATGAGATTTACTAAGGGCATGGGCAGAGTAAAATCAAATTGTTGTTATCATATCTTCATACTCTCTAATTAAAATAGTTATCTAAAGTTATCCTGCCCTATAGAAGATTTTATCCTATGATAAGATATCTTCTGATAAATCAAGATGTGTTCTGTAATTAAAATAGTTATGTAAAGTTATCCTGCCCTATAGAAGATTTTATCCTATGATATGATATCTTCTGATCAATCAATATGTGTTATGGGTGCTTTTAGTTCGTGCTAAGTTATGTAATGCTTTATATGCCATTGCTCATGATAGTTTTATTTTGGTTGATGGTGTGTATGTACTTGATAGTATACACTTCAAGGTTCATTAGGCTTGATAGTCCATAATGCTCTTTAGTCTTTCTTATAATTAAATACCTATTTGAGTTTTTCCTCCTATTTCTAAACTACTTTTCTATGTATACACTTCAAGGTTCATTAGGCTTGATAGTCCATAATGCTCTTTAGTCTTTCTTATAATTAAATACCTATTTGAGTTTTTCCTCCTATTTCTAAACTACTTTTCTATGGTCCCCTATGTTTAACCTGTTATATATTCATCTTTGTATATTATCATTTGTATCCATATCTTAGTTAACCATTGATTAAGGCTAGTTGGTTGACAAACAAAGTGTGACTTTTTCTTTTCCTAATTAAGCATGTTTATTTAGAAGTTCTTTTGTGGTGCAATAAGTTGTTGGAGGTTACAATTTGAATGTTCTCTATCTTATATTTTCAAAATTGTTTTTGGTTTAATTGTTTTGGATGTTATTTTGTTTGTAGGTTTGGTTTATAAAACTTGTAGTTATAGTTAGTTTTTTTTTTAATAGTAAATTTGTTAAGTTTTTAAATTTAAGTTACATGGTTGAAATGAAAATATATATAAAAATAAGAATAGATTGGTCTAACCAAATGTGAAAGTTTATTTATGTATTTATAGATTTTAGTGAATCAAGGTAAGATGAAAAAAACGTCACAACCACTTCACAAATAGTTGTTTCGAGCATTGAAGGTTATATTTTCTTTGAAGAACTTAGAAGGTTTGATTATCGAGGAATGGAAGTAAACTATCTTTTAATTTTATATTTTTTGGTAACTTTCAGGGGAATTAAGCCTATTTATGCAAAAGGTTGTTTTATTTACTCCTGGGAAAAAGCTATGTTGGTGTTTTCTTATGATATTTTATGTTTTGGAGACTGTCTTAGAAGGATGTTTTTAAACAGCTTGTGTAGACAACTGAAAGGGAGTGTTAGTACTAGGGAAAAGTATGATGTAATTTTAACTCTTTTTCTTTGATTCAATGAATAGGAAGAAAAATGTTTTTTTCTCTTGGAAAAAAAGTAGTACCACCTTAATCGAGAAATTATATTTTTCATTGGAGGGCTACCTTTCAAATTATAATACCTATTCTTTTGCAAATATGTTTTTCTTCTAAGTTTTCCTTTCAATAGCTTTTGTGTTATAGAAATACCTATTAATAAAGGTGGTGACACTATCACCTCATGGTTCTCTTGTTAACTTTGAATCATTGTAATTGAGTTGATATTAGTTCTTGGAAAAGCATCATCATACCGAGTCTTATTATATACTTGAGATCACTATCACATTGCAACAAGAATCAAATACATCATAATTTGTATCACCCAAAGCTAATTATCTAGATTGGTTGTCACCATTGGCCATCAAGTTATTAGGTTAGCTTGTCTTCTTTAGCTAGATCCCCTTGTGTAATTGTGTCCTGCGGGGACTAACCTGTTTCATCTTTGGTGGCTTTAGAGTGAGTAATTGGTCATTATATTGGTACACCTTTATTTTGTTATGGTGTGAATTAGTTCTTGTCAATGATTAATAATTAAACAAAAACATAACGCTAACAATAAGAGAAGCATCATCTTCTCCACACATAGATATAATCCATGAATTTAAATTTGTCTATTTTATGCTTTACATGGAATAAATCATTTTGGGTTGATGAATGCTAATCTATTTCAATTGTATTATTTCACAAAGTATTTTATCTTTGTATGAATATTAGATGTGGAAATATTATTACTCAACAGCCCATGTGTTTTGCAATGAAGATTTAAGGGGTGTTTGGGCAAAATAATTAGAATGGAAACTCACTAGTGTGTAGTGCTTTCAATCGGGATCGCACCCTTATGTTACAGACTGGTTAAATAGCTTACGGGTTGATAGTGTACTTGGTTGTTTCTAGATAGTTGGAAGCCTTGTACCACCAATGTTGTATATGTTAGTGTCTATTTGATAGTATTTACACCTAGTCCTTCTTTATAGACTATGTTTTGAAACCCATCTTCCCCTAGTTTAGACTAGAGGGTAACCATATCGTTAGTATAGATTTGTTATGTCATTTATAAGATAATATTGTTTTACATACTCATATCATGCTTATGCCTTAAATGATAATCTTGTGATTTGTGTATTTTATTGCAAATGAATATTTCATGTGAATGGTAATTTACATTTATTAATAAGAATGGTATAATCACCTTAAATCTAAGTGTTTTGAAACTTCATCAAATACATATCATTTAAACAACTTTTAAAAATTTAGTGTTAGGTGTATACTTGGGGTTATTTTCAAATAGTCTTAAGCAAAATCTTGGTAAGGGTCTCCCCTTTGGATAGTCTAGGTTCGTTCATTGTTGGACCTAGGAAGCCTAAAGTGACACAATTGGTTGGGGGTTCATAGTTGTGTCAGATTAGCAGCCGGTTAGCTTGTCCATCATCTTGGGTTGTTAGTTTTTGCATCAACATAACCCATTTTAACTTAAAATTTTACTTGTGTTTTAATATGTTTATACTATTTGAGGGTGATTGCTAATATTTAGTAGAAACAAAAGAAACAATAGGCATAGCCTACCAAAAGAGTCTTAGAAAAAATATTATTTAGGATAACATGTTTGATGAGAAGGAAGCAAAGGTTTATGAGTCCATCTTTGACAAAAATTAGGAGACTTGGCCAAATATTTTCTACATGTTTTAAATGACATATAACTAGTTACCAAAACTAAAAATACATAGATCTTGCAACCTTAGGAAATGGACCTTCGCCTCATGAGTAACTACAAGCAAGGAAATTGTTTTATAGGTTTTGGTTCCTTGAATCGCAACATCCATATTGCCTTTTCAAGTAAATGATGAAATTTAATTTTCTCCATACTGAAAACTCCTCCACGTCAAATGATCTATCAACTTCATGATCTACTGCACTATCTTCTAGCATGCTAAATACAACCACTTAAGCTATGTTTACATCATGTTTTTCCTCTACAAGTAACAACTTTATTATAGCATAATCTAAAAATGCACTTATTCAAAGTCGAGGGTGGAAATGCAAAACATAAATAAACTCGAAATATTGAAAAATCTAATCAAATTGGAGTTATGCATCATTAAATAGGAAAGAAAAAGACACAAAAACTCATATAATCTTGTTAGTAAAATTTGAATAACCCAAAATTAAGGAATGAAACAAAAACACTAGTGACAATCGTTAGCGCAAAATTATGTAGATTGAATAAAGTACAAATAAAACATAAGCCTCCAAAATTAAGCCTTCATGTTGTAATAATTTCTTTAAAAACATAAATTGAAATAAAAGCTTGATGGAAAATCCCCGCTACCTACATGACAAGGTTTCCATAGCTTTGGGATTTGGAATTGAATGACAATATGCATGTAATGTTACATGTACGGTTAACTATGTCTTTACGGTTTGTTATTTCATTTTTTTTTGTTCTCTTCTTTTTTAGAGTCTTTTGAACTAACCCTTTGGATCGATTCATTTTGTTATATATGACTCGGATCACTTTTGTTACACCCATTTTGCACGGGTGTCTACTTGTAATTTTTATCACAAACTTTTTGGGGTAACATGTTGATGATGTCTTGGATGACAATTTTTTAATGTTCATAGATATTTTGTGATTGATGAGGGTTTGAGTGCTTCTTGGTATATTATGTTTCTATTCATTCATGTATTTTTTTGGTATATTTTTTGTTTTCATGATGGCGTTGAGATCTTTCCATGGGAATATGGTTCTATAGCTAGTTTTTATGTTGTTTCCATGGTGAATTGTGCAAAGAGGGACTTTGTATTCAAACACTTATTTCTCCAAAGCACTAGCTCAAATGGGGTCATTTGATATAGGGATGGAAAATTATTTCAGAAGGCAAACAACATGGTGCTAAACACTAAACCTAGTTTTCCAAGGGGTTAGAGTAATCAATCATATTTTTGGGCCTTTTTTAACAATTCGATACCCTATCTTTTGGAGGGTAGATCTCGGTCATCTTAGCTCGATTTGGCAAGTGTCATATTTTGTTGCAAATATCTTTCTAAGACCTTTCCAAAGGTGTAGGGTGCTCAACGAAATTCCAAGGGGTTTGAGAATTCTAGGGTCTTCTTTAAGGCCAATTTTCACCTTTTGGACATATTTCCAGCACTTGGTTTGACCTTATTGCACCATTAGCATAAGTTATGGAGGAATTACACACATTTGGATCGTTCTCTCCCACATTTGGACCAATATTCATCACCTTGGAGCGTTAGCACATGATTTAGAGCCTTATTGAGGGTGTTAGAGCATGTTTTTGGAGGGTCATACCACACATGCAAGCATTTGGAGAAGTTTCCTTGCATTTTGGTTGGAGCACTCTAGGGTTTGACCCTAGTATGGACCCTTGCTACCATTTGATACCTCGTTCTTGGAGGGCGCTCCTCTCTTGGAGGCATATTGGACCACCAAAGCTAGACATTACCTTGAAAATCACTTTGGATCACAAGTGTGGCTTGTTTAGTGGAGTCTAGGTTGTTGGAGCTTATTATTGTACTTGGTTATCATCTGAACTACATGTAGTGGAGCGGCCCCCTTATTGGGCCTAGTTTGTATCATTTTCATGTATTTGACCATTGATTTTGAGGTGTGCCCTATCTCTTGGGTCTTATGTGTCTTAGACATTGTACGTGTGGCATTGACCACCTCATATTCCGAATAATGTTAAAATTAGTTAAGGTTTTAGTGTAGGTTATTCATTGTTTACTCCACCCTATGGCAGATCTAGAATTATATTGATATTTTATTGTAGAGTGAGATTGAGCTACAATCTATATAGGGTTTTTCCTTATGATTCAGTTCTCATGGTCGGATTTTGAGAGATCTTTATCTCTTTTAGGGCCTAATAGACATATATTTCATGGTGCAAATCAAAGTAAGGGTTTCTTCTCCATTTGTAAGTGTGGTTTTCCTTATTATCATCTCTAATGTCGCGAGTGATTTGTGGAGTAATAAGACTTGCTGATTAGGGCCATAGAAAGGAAAATTTGTCTCATTGCAAGGGTTGTGAGAGAAAATCTCTCCCATCCCTTTGTTGGTTTATGCATGAATGTATTACTATTAGTTTTGACATTGTTTAAGAGGTGTTGTTATTGGATACTTCATTACATGATTCATACCCTAAAGAGCATTGTTTTGAATTGGAAACACATGGGATATCCTAGTGATTTCTACATTCAATCCATGACATGTTAAGGTTTATTAGTGGCATGCGCAAACATATATGTTTTTCCATTGGTCTTATTTCCTTTTACTCCATTTCCCTTAGGGATTGGCATTAGTCTTCATTATCCTCCCCTTAATTTTTGTATACTACAACACACACCAAAAACTATTTTGTTAAAGCTACTCTTCCAAATCACCTTGTGCATGATTGTCTAAGCCTTAGCAATCATATCCATAGTGAAGCCCCCTTTAAGTTGGAGGAGAACCAACCAAAAGTGTAGAGAGAGTCATTGAAGTGACAGTGGATGACCTCTCTAGGTTATAGTTGGGATAATTTTGTTCTTTGGGGCTTTAATCATACACCCTAGTTCAAAATGTAACAACTCCCATGCTCTTATTTATCAGTTTCAATAGCATGTTTATGTTTATTTGATAAAGAAACAAGTTTTCTCAACCTGGGTAATCTCTATTTTCCCAAATTGTATGCATCTTCATCTATTTCTTCTATGGATAAAAATCCTACACACCCATAGATGACTAATGACAAGTCCTTCGGTCTGCAAACTAGAAATCCAAAACACAAAACCACAATTGTTGATGCATAAAACACAATTTATAAATCAATGGTGGGGCCTTGGCCTTGAGCTCCTCACCATGATTAAATAACGATATTTACATCATTTACAATTTTAATGCAATAGGGGTCAAAATCGGGATATTACAGTAATCAACCTCTACTAGTCATGTTGAGGAACTGTGACTAGTCACTATAAGATATACAAGAGACAAGAAACAAGCCGCTACAAGTCATTCTAGGGGAAAACTGTCATCCAATACAAGTCTTGCTGCACATGTTCACATTGTTGAGAAGTATAAGTGAATAGGATGCAAACCTAAGTTCCCTTGTAGCATATGTGAGGGATATCACCTTAATCACCTATGCTCTGCTATTACAGAGGTGCAAAGAATGTGGTCCAAGTCTCAAGGATTGTCTACTCCCAAACAATCTGTGATTTCCCAACAACTTATTTAATCTTTGTTTGATAAAGTGATCAAGTCAAAACAACATTTGACTTATCCCACTCCTCCCTTAGAGAGTGTTGATGTTGAAACGGTTGACCAATGCAGTTTTTTGTCAATCCTGCTTCTCCTTCAGAGAGTGAAAAACATGAAGTGGTTGAATTGATGCAATATTCGATCAATCCCACTCTTCCTTTGGAGAGTGAAGTGTCTACTAGTCAAATTTTCGTCATTGTTAGTTAAAAACATTTTGGAGAAGGGAGCACTCAATTCGCTTTGAATGAACCCCCATCAAGTTGTAGGATTGCTTCCTTTGATTGGAATAGTCTAGTTGAGCCACACCTTCCTTTTGCAACACCTCTTCAAATAAAGGTTCAAGCTAAACACTACACAATTGATCATTATATTGTAGATAAAGGATCCTTTGTTAGTATCTTATCCATGCATGCTTGGAAAGTTATGAGATCTCCTAACCTTGTGTCAATTATTCATTAGCCACTGGATTTTGATAGAAGACCTAGTAAAACTTGGGGATGACTTCCTCATTTTGATGTTACCTTAGGTGGGAATATTGTCTTAGTTGATTTTATGGTTATGGAGGACCCTTTGAACTTTAATATGCTCCTTGGGTGTGATTACATATATGCTATGCATGTTGTGTTGTCTACATTTTTTCGTGTGATGTACTTTCCTTACAATGGAAACATTGTCACTATTGATCAACTTGCATTTGTTGATCCTTCTCATTAGTCTAATTTAGACCAAGTATATCCATTGTTAGTTCCTAGTGTTTTGGTAGACACTTCCACACCATGGGTGAATTATGTGGCCTTATATCTCTTGCGTCAAATTGCTACTGAAAAGAAGCCTCTGTTTTCATGCTTACCTTCTTGGGACTTGGTCTCGATAATTGACCAGTCGATCCATCCAATGGGGGCATTGAAGCCTTCTCTCCACCCTGTTGGTCCATGTGAATGTTTTGACATGTGTTTTATCTGGGATGATATACTTCCTTCTGATCAAGTTTTCTTAGAGTCTATGATACAATCTGACGTTCCTTTAGAGTTTGGCATACTTTCCAATGATCATCTCCCTGGATTGGACCTAGTTGCAATAAAATCCAACCTCGATTTTCCCTTTGAGTCTGATCTACCTATTTATAGATCCTTAGACATTGACATTACTGAGTCTTTGGACTCTGTCATTAAGCTGCAAGTTAGTGTTCCTGCTGAGTTTGATTCTGCTAGCATATTTTTCAACTCCCTCAATGATGAGTTTGTTGTTGTAGAATCCTTTATTTCTTTTTTCATCTTTGATCTTCCTCATGGGTTTGATCTTATTTCTTGTAGATCCCCAGACCTTAGCACTCCTGATTCTTCATTGGTAAAATTTGCCTTGGTTATGAATATTGTTGAAGATACTGAAGTTGAAAGTATTTCTACCAAAGTGACATGTATCAGATCTTTCTTTTTATATTTTTTAGATATGTTCATGGTATTGTTTTTTCTTGGAGACATGAACTTTAGAGGTTGTATTCATGGTTTCTTAGGGATCATTTTCTGTGTTTTTCTCAATATGATTAGGTATTTTTGAAACCTTGCATATAGATTTAGGCCTCCCTTCTGTTATGACGCATTTGAACCTTTTGCCACCTGAATTTACCATAGGGTCAAACCTGTTGAATATTGCTGTGTCAGCCATTTTTATCTGCATTTTTCACCGGTACGACAAAAGGGTCTACCTAACATCGGACACCCTAGTAAGCAGGCTCTTACCTTTGGTGCCCATGTCGAGTTTTTCTCATACGATTGGGAGCCTTTTTAGTTTTACCCTAACTTTGAGAAGAAGCCACATGTCCCTCTTTCTCATATACTGTTGGCTACCCCCATAAGGATCCTTCTTGTATGGATTCATTTTTAAACTCTTTTTATAATTATTAAACACAAAAAGATTGTCGAGCAATCTTGTCCTTTTTCAGGCTCACTAAAGTACTTGAAAAGGCGTCCGTTTGGTATAAGTTTACCCCTTTTCCAGAACAAGTGGTATATTTTACAAAAAAACTATACTCTAGTTACCTTGTGACTAGAAAAGTTCTCTTGCATATGTTTTTATGCTTTTTTCAGGCGTAGGAGACTAAATTTACGAAGAAGCAAGTTTTAGAATCTTCTTTAAGCTCTTTTCGGACTTTCTAAAATTGAAAATATCATTGAATAAGGTTGTACTTTTCATACTCGTTAAAGGATTTGAAAGTTCATCCATTTGGTATTAGTTTACCTCTTTTTCGGACCATTTGGATTATTTAGAAAAAAGGAATGCTCTTATCTATATGGTTAAAACAGTTCTTCCTTGTATCCTTTTATTCTTTTTTTGGGAAAGGGAGACTAAAATTTATGAAAAAGAATCCCTATGGAGTTTTCTTTTACGTTTTCAAACTCTATAGAATTGAAAACCTAACCAAGCACTAACTAACCCAGGCTCGGTGAAAATCTGTGAGAGAGTGTCTGGGTTGAAGTTTATGAGTGTCCCTATCTAGCTCTTGATCTATTTTTGGATCTAGTTAGCTTGTCTTGGCACTTGTTTCTTCCCATGTATCATAGCATTCTTTTATTCTTTTTCAAGCTTTATAATATGAAAAGGACAAAAAATCAAAAGTTCCAAAAAGACGGATGGGGAAAAGTTCAAATATTTATATGGAAGCAAGTTGTGTTGCATGTTGCCAACAATACATTGTTGAGTCTTGTCTTTGCAATTGGGTTTGTAGTATGACTTTAGAAACTAAACTCGTATATGCAGTTTACTCCCCTGATTGGTTAGCCTTCTTATCACTATGGAGTTGTCTTTGATGTTTCTTACATCATTGAATTCTAACATGTTATCTTTTGAGTCGATGTTTCCTTAGTCATATTTGTGTCGTGTTGTTGTTCAAAGGACTTCTTTAACCTGTGTCGGCCATTCTCATAACTTTCTTAACTTTCCTGCGATGTCCTTCCAATGTAAAGTATGTCTCATAATTATCAATTGATCCACTAGATCTTAGGCCTCCTACTACATCCTTGTGTTGGATGATGGGAGATTCATTACTTCCCTCCTTCCAGCGGATTGCTTCCCATCGACTTCAAAACATTTATTGATCTACTGTTCTATTAGTACCCTATAACTTGCAGTCCTTAGTGGCAAGTTTCCTCGCTCTTGAAAATGAGAACACGTCAATGTCTCATGATCATTTGAATCTACAAGTGTTCGATGTCAAGTATTTTATTCACACTTGTTAGATTGTACGTGGTACCTTGCTACTCAGTATCATTATTGGTGAGTTGGCCTGCATGTGTTAACGATTCTCATTATTGATTGGTAATCACTCAATGTCTTACTAGGTTCAATTTCAAGACATCTATTCATGTATTTTTGACTTGTACCCTTGTTCGTTGGTTGAATACCCTGAGTTCATTATATAGTAGAGCTTGAATTTTGCTATGACTTGGGTTGCATTGGGTTTCCAGCTAGTTATTTGGCATTGACCTCAGATGAAGACTGATCTGTTCAACTATTGGATATGCACAAATATCTTCATTTGATATTGAGACACAGATCCATTTTGTATATTTATGATCACACCCTAATTTTGACTTGGATCCACTTTGTTTCCACATGGCCGTAATCTCTTTTTCTATCTGCTTCGTGGATCCTCTCAGTACTTGATTTGCAACCATGGTTTATTACGCATGAGCATGAGTATGCCTGCCTCAAGAAAGAGAGTTATTATATGACCGATGGTTGTTCCTGCTTATGGTTGATGATTGGGCAATTTTTCCCTTTAGTAGAGTTCCATTTTGGAAAGAAGCTAAAAAATGAAGATTAAAGGCCCCTTTGTTGTGTTAAATTAATCCATAAGGCACAATGACTTTGACTAAGCAGAACTTTCCCAGTAATAGTTCTATATTCATCAATTAATTGAACAACTTGAAATAATTAATGTCTAACTAGTTCAACCCACTTCCTAGGATGCAATTGAGTGCTTCTCTTCTTGCATGACTGAAAAAATAAGTTAATGGACACCACCAAATGCACAATATTGGCCTAAAAAAAATCCAAAGGAAAACTATAGGTTGGTGATCCTTGAAGTTCTATATGTTAGAATCCTTTCTCTCTTAATTGTTGGCATTGTTTAATGGTTTTACATATCAAAGAAAATTACACATTCCTTTGGATTGTTGTCAATTTCCTTGTGATTGCAACTCTATTAGTGTGTAGACTCTATCCAATCTTGCACTAACAGGGTTCCTCTACATAATGTTAGCCATATCTATTGTGTAAAAAACTACTAAACTAGGAAAATATTTATTTTGCAAAGATGGTTCGCAATGCACGATAAGGGGCTAAAGTTTTACCAAAATAAGGTTTCAAGGTTCAATTCGTTGTTTTGGCCAATGCTTGGAGGAAACCCGCTTCTCACACACATTCCATCTGCAGAACTCGTTTCCATTGCCTGTTCACATAGCTCACCATGGGTAGGGATTTTGCATCAAGATGTTTCCCACTAAAGATAGTTTGACAATATTAATGTCAACTAGACAATTTCAACGAAGAGCCCCAAATTTATGGTGATAAGCATAACAAAATCAACACTTGCAAAGCAGATACCATGATGGTCAATGCCAAAGATGTAGTGTAAGACAACTCCATGGCTTCGTCTTCAATAATTGCGAAGCATTTTTCCTTCCATGGAATTGAAACCCTGTACACCCTAAGCCATAAACCCTATGTATGTCAGAGGACACCCATACCTATCCCTATTCTTGTAAGCTTGCATCCATACAATATTTCACCATGCTAGAAATACGACAATAGCCTTTACCCTGGGCATTGCCCAATGAAAGCATTTGTCTAGTTGAGAAAATGTGCAACTATTGTATCAATGGACTCCCATTTTATAAAATGTGCAACTATTGTATAAAATTTCAATTCAAAGTTGAGATTTCCAATATATTCCAAGGCGAGACTTGAAGGTGATGACATTGCCAAAGATCTTGGGGTAGAGAAAATGTTTCCAATGCTAGATGAGGATGATGATGTCCTTTCTACTCATTTTCCAAGACAAAGAGGGTGAGGGGAGAGGCACAAAGACACCAGGCCCGAGACAAATACCAAAACCAAGTGAGCCAACCTAGATTGAGCCAAATAATTCGTTGAGTATAAACAAGGGAGGCCTTGGAGAGAAAATAGCAGAATGAGAGAATTGAAGACCCATTGCATTATGGAAGGAGAGGTCGTTGATGCTGTGATCTATCTCGTAGCATTTTCTTTGACACATGGTAGTTGAGATTCATGCAAGGAAGCATGGGGTACGTGGCAATGGATAAGCCCATTCTTTGTTATTAATTCCCCAATTTTGAACTTAGTGGCATTGTTTGTGTGCTTATACGCCTCAAAGTTATTGCCACTCAGGACGTGGAGGAATTTGATCACGGAGAACAACTTTGCCTCTTGCTTGATCTTAGAAATTAGCCTTGCAAGGTTGGCATCTTTGGTAATTTTGGCATGGTTCATTTGTCTTATAATTATCATTGAGTCTCCAATAGTTGTGAAGTAGTCATTATGCAGAGAGGAGGTTTGACCAAGACACCGTAGGAGTGCAAGAACTTTACATGGTTATTAGTGCTTCTTTCGAGGCCTCACTCATATAGTTGTTTCATATTTTCATTCTGTTGGGGTCAAGAATGACCCCCTGGCTCTTTCCACCCTTGTATAATATGACTTTTTCTAATTCCTCTACCAGTTTGTGAACTCCTCACCTTCAAGTTTGATTTGCCATTGCTATAAGATGCCCGGATTTGGGAGAGGTTTTTTTAGAACATATCTCTTAGGAGGGATGACGTCTACCATACAACTACAATTCATGTTGTCTAAACAATGTTGGGTTTTCCCACATAAACCCTTGGCACTTAGGCTCTCCACCTTTAAAATTTTGGCTTTCAATGTTGTTTTCCTCAGAGGATCTCTTTCTTGCTGAAAAATGGTTTTGTTCATGGCCAACCAAACCTTCCAACAAATGAATTTTGGGGTTGATTGGAAAGCACGTTTGATAAGAGGCTTGTTTTTTAAACATCCTTTCTAATGTTTGTGCCATATTGAGATCATTTATCTACAACTGTTTGGAGGGATCAACCGATCTTTAATCTCCGAAAAATCCTAGTGTCGGACTGACTTAGTATAGGGACAATCAAAATAGAGATGATGTTGAGTTTCTTTGAAGGATTGGTAAAGGGTGCAACAATAAGGTCCCCGGATGCCTTTCTCTCTAATATTTATGTTGTAAGTGATTTCCCATAAATGAGAGCCTAATAAAAAATGTTAATTTTGGGAAGGAAGTTACCATGCCAAATTTTCGCTCACAATCTAGACCAGAGAGGAATGGGGAGGGAGTGTAGTTCTTGGTCATAGCTTAGCTTGACTGAATATCCTGAAATACCCCAACCTCTCAAATTTGGGATGTGGTTGATTGGTGCACACCCAAAGACGGCAACAAAAAGAGATGGGGAATAATTGGTGAGATAAGGGGGAGACTCTAGCACCCAACCTGTCCACCACTTGCCATCGACAATCCATTTTGATATGTCATGCACAATTGTGAAATTATCTCCCTCCATCCAAGATCCGAGTGAAAATAATTCTTGTTTTTGTGCTAATGGGGGCTTGTTAAGAATACCATTAGTCCATATGTTTATTTCTTTCCCGTTGCCCAGAATCTAGGTGAGTTTGGTTTGTATGAGGGGAGTTACAATTGTTATCAGGAATATTGCACCTTTTGCGAACAGAAGTTGTTCCTCTGGTCTGAATGGTTCAGATCCAAAACAAATGAATGAACGACAAAGGATGAAGACCCTCCCTGAATGTTGTAGACACCTGGAATACTGCTTCGATTATGAACTTGTGTACCTGCAAACATATCAAACATACAGGCACATCAAAGCTACCAGAAAATCATCTACTTATCCATGCTAGTGACTAAGGAATCTAGCAACATATACATGTGAAATCAAAACAACAGTAATGTGGGATGGAAATCGGCTTTGCATTAAGAATGTATGGAGAATCTTACAACCGTTTCCTTAGTGTCGGCAAGCCCCTCCACGAGACAAACACTTCATCCCCATAAGCTCCAACTTTGCTCCCTATGCTCTCCAATGATTTGGACTAGGTAGTCAATCCAACAACATAAAAATACCTCTATAGTTCTCTCCCTCAACTATGGATATGAGCTTGTATTTATAAGGATCAATGGATAGGAATAATTGAGAGAATGGTGGGTGAGGTGGCTCCAAGATCGTATCAAGGGGGGTCTTCGAGCTCAAACTAACCCATAATGATAGGGATACGGGAGGAAACGAGGCTCATGATCTAGAAGCCTCGAGAAACTTCTATTTTTCCCATTTTACCTAGGGTACCGCTTTTGTTCCCTTATGACAGAGTGGTTTAGATGAGAACCGCTTTAATACCAAAGACCATATGTGGTGGCACCACTTCTCTATAATAGGATACAAGTGGTGTTGGGCAAGGTACTGCTCATCATCCACAAGGTAAGCACGGTGCTAGGTTTTTTCAAGCAGAATTGACAAACAGAGCAAGTTTCCACTTCAAGTGTTGGGATTAAGGGCAAACATGGAAGTTAAGGGTCTCATCACATGATGGTGACAGGATTTAGGTATAATAGAATGCCCCCCAAAGCATGAAACTTAGAGGGATATGATAAGCGAGAGCTTTGAGAGAACAAGTTGTCACTTCGAGGTGAAAACCTCAGCTCGGTCGAAGAATTTCATCCAGTAGGCATATGTAGTACATCAATACTTTTGACTCATAGACAAACGTAACCAACTCATGTCCGCAAACCAATACAAAGCAGATCCATGAGAGGAATAAACAAGCATGGCTACTAAAATACAGCGTAGATCCATGTGATAGAGGACTCAAACTTGGACATAGCTACCGGACATACAATGTAGATCTAGGTCATACAGACGCAAATTTGAGCATAGACCATACAAATGTGGATCCATGCTAGATATACAAAACTCCATCGTAACCTGGGGAAAGCAATGAGCGCTAAAAAACTACCCAGGGTCTTCGTCTTGTCTTCCACAAAGTACGATTCTATCCATGTGATTACAATGATTTGAAGTCGAACATGGTAGAAACCACTTGATTACCGGCCAATTATGTGAACCGTTAACAGGTGCGAGGGGGATCACCATTGATGTCAATGATTCCCAAGGTACCCTAGTATAATCTATTGTGTGTGAATAGATGTCTTGATGTCGAACACCCAGTCGAATCTATTGATCAAAGGTAAATGATGTGAACCTATGTCGAGAGCGAGAGAATCTGTCATGAAGGCATACAAATCTCAAGGTACTAAGTTTTGTTTCTAAGACTATTTCCTGGATAATGAGCTGATGTCGATGCGTATAGTGTCATCAAAGGAGGGCCATGATGAGTCCCACATCGACGACACGAAACTCGGAGCATAGTTCTAGAATGAACTGAATAAGGTAACCATAAACTACCTCAAAAGTACTAACACAGAGACTGTTTTGACTGCAGAGGTAAAACTTCTTCAACTTCCCTTTGAACATCGGGCGGCACAACAAAAGACTTGGTAGCATGACTAAACCAAACAAACATACAGTACGACGGCGGACAATGCATTCTTTTGAAAGACTCAAAGGAATGACATGACTCATGAAAGTGGATCGTCACAGAGATCAGATAAATACCCAATTGAATGAAATGATATGCAGATGAGTGCCATGTTCAAAGGTAATGACAAACTACTGCCATTTATTTGCAAAATGATTCCCTTCCCATTTCCCCCATCATGATTGATGAGTTCCTCTTTTCAGTTTTACGAGTTCAAAGAGAGTAACAAACACTCGTTAAAGCTCGTCCAAAGACAAGTCCAAACTCATATGTTTTACGAACCTGAGAGAGGAGGGGTTCGTTCCCAAAAGAGGGTCTCTCAATGTTTAATTTAACGAGTCCAATGAAATAAAACTTGGTATCATTCATTTTTAGAGAGTCTGAATGACCACGGAAGAAGACTCCATAGGGTCCTTTTTCGTAAAATAGTTCACCTGAACCGAAAAAGTGATAACCTACCATCAGATGAATGACTCTTCAAATGCTTTAATGAGCGTGAAGGAGACAAGATCACTCGACAATATTTTTGTATTTAAGGAGCCTGAAAAGAGTTTAAAGAAGACTCCACTAGGTCTCTTTTCACGATGAGAGATTTTACGAGCCTGAAAAGAATCAGAAACGGACTCGGACCTTTGATGCTAAGTTTCGAGAGCATGACCAAAGTGTCGCAATAAACACTCAAAAGACTTTTTCCGTTTTATGGTAGTATGAAAAAGTAAAAAACGAACTCCCAAAACTTTACTAGTACCGCTCTTCTATCCTGCAACGACTCAAAAACAAGTGCCAAATGCCCCAATAACTGGCATTAAAAGATTACGACTAATAGATTTTGAGTAATATAAGATTTTAAAACAAAACTATAGCATGTCAAACCCTAAAATCTATATAAAAGTCATGTAAATAGTAAAAAATCAAACCATTTTACCATTTACCCATAGTGGAGAACCTTTGGAGCATTTCCTTGGCCAGATTTTAGGCGATGATATCAGGAGCATCCACTGCAGGATTCATGCACCCTCAGTTCCAGGTAATAGCATAGACCCTACTCTTTCATTTCATGCCTTCAATTTTGATATTTAATGGTGTTTTGGGCGTATATGGTGAGCCCTAAAATCATGGAAGCAGGCATCGCTCTTATCCCTTGCGGGATAAGCAGTACCTCGCTAGAATCGCGCTGAAAACATAGCGCATAGGTGGTGCCACTGCCTTTCCTCAATGGGACACAGGCGGTGCCGGCCGTGGAGAAATATAAATGGTTGCACAAGAAAAACTAGCTCATTTTTGTTGATTTGAATGATTGGTAATGCTACTAATAAGTCTTGTGATGGTTTTCGATAGGTTCTTATTGATAAAAAAAATGGTCATATGGAAAGAGAGGCAACATGACAATGACGATTCCTTTGCCGAATGAAATGTGGGTTGCATAGCCGCATTGAGAGACTGCAGACTCTTAAAGTTCTTCCGCACACCCAGTATGGTATGGCATGAGCGACTACTAGAGCATATACTCCGGATGTGGAATCCGAAGCAACAATATTTTGAGGTTGGTGCTCACATATTGATAGTTGAGGTAGAGGACATCTAATTCCTCACTGGCCTTTTGAGACGGGGTGCTCCCATCTCGTTGATTGGTTCTAGTGGGGGACACATTACTACTCAGGAGTTGATAGACCGACTCTGCATTCCTGGGACCAAGACATCATGGAAGAAAATTCCCACAAAAGCAGTGGTGGATGGCCCTCTACGGAACATGTTGTTTACCATGCAGAGAGTGGCGAGAAGCCAAGGAGTACACCAGGCGTCTAGAGCGCATATGCTCTACGCCATAGAGGCCATGGCACCTACAATCTTCAACTGGGCGGAAGCTCTACTTCCGATCTTCAAGGATCAACTAAAAAAAGTGTCAACAGGGGGAGCTGAAGCAATTTGGCTTCGGTTCCATTCTAGCTTGCTTATTTTTCGAGAGGGTTCCATAGATGAGACCCCAGGTGGTTTTTACAAAGTTGAGGACATGAGACCCTCGCATGCAGAGGTGGGTCTGGATTATGGCCCATACTGGAGCGAGTAGAGGGAAGGTAAAGTTCGATGACTCGTTCTTTCGATGGTTGAGAGATCATCTCCTCATGGTGGAGGACTATGCATATGGGGGAACTAACTTCAGTGGCGACCCTGAAATACTGCTCCCACCTGGTGGACAGTGTGTTATCAACCCAAATGGCACTTCTCCGTCCGAGTGCCGACATTCCCTATGTTTGTACACAAAAGGACATTTTAGGATTGAAGTTTGCCAAAACACTATAGATGGGCATGACATGAGATGCATTTACCTTTCAACCAGCCTGCCATATTATTTTTCTAAGTGTTGATTGGCGTACGCGACTATATTCATTGAAACTCGTGTACGTACACGACTATTCCCATTGATAACTCGCGTACTATATGCGAATATCTCCATTGCAACCCACGTACAAAAGAATACGCGGGTTTCCTTTAAGCAACTCGCGTGTCATACGCGGGTTGCGTATATTAATAGTCGCATACATCTCTATTCGACATTAAAAAATATAAATCACGATTAATGGAGATTAGTTGGGCCCTAATCATTAATCACCCCAACTATCTCAACCTCCTCAACCTTTGAAACTACTCTATTTCCCAAAGTATAAATAGAGGCCTTGGGGAGGGCATTAATGAATCAATTTTGGAGAGCAAAGTTATGTTGGTGATATATCTTCAGAAGTCTTGGAGCAGCAGAACTCAGAGTCCTTTGGTTGCAGAGGAGTCCTTGTCTCAGGTGCTGGGTTGTACTCTTATCTCATTCACTAATTGTTACTAAAGAGAATTCTTCTTCCAACTTTGTGTTGAGTCTCTTTCATGTATTATGGTTGATGAATATATTTGATTATGCACTAGATATATTGTTTATCTAACCTGTCATATATACATGTATAAGATTGTACTTGGAGAATTTTCTATTTGTAGGTGAAGGAGGTGCATCCCTCGAAGCTTTGGAGAGAAGCAGAGCAGAAGAAGATCAAGCTTGGATCAACCGTCATTAATCGGGTGAGTCAAGTATTTCTTCCTATTTCCTTTCTGTACTTCTTTGAAGCTAATTGTCTGCAAGGTTTTTAGTAAGTTTGTAACCCCATACCCTAGGTTACAAGGGTGTTTAATCCTGAATAACAGAACTGGCGACTCCGCTAGGGAGCCCAGACTGTTGTGGGTTAACTCTGTAGATCTTTTACCAGTCTTTGCTTTGATTCATTGTGTGGTGTTTTGTCTTGGTTCATACTTATAGTGGTGTTTGAGGACCTTCATAATTTTTCTTTTTATTGAAAAATTTTACTCCTACGCGGGTTGTTGTGCTACACAGTCGCGTACAGAGGTCTGTGTACGCGGGTTGCTATATTAGACAGTCACGTACAGTACGCAGGTTGCTCTTGTAGACAGTCGTGTACAAGCCTGAGCAGCAAAATTTGGGGTAGGGTTGCTTGTCCCTGTCTTTTTGTGGATTTTGTCCTGCTTAGTGGTCTTTAATACTGGCATTGCACTGTATGTTTGATGACCCTGTAACCATACTTAGTGATTTTTGGTAAGAACTTGAGTTTCTATTGGTTGGATTGTCTTCCCATTAGCAATTTGAAGTGGATTTGCCTATTGGGTGATAGGTCCAAGTGCTGGTTGTCTGAATCAGTGATCGGGGTTCTAGATATCGTATATCCTTTTCTATCTCCGGATAGTGTTGGTTTGTCACTTGCCTTTGATTGATTTCAGTGATTTCCATTCATTGTGTCTTCCCAAGCTAGGTTTTTTCCAAGTCTTCCTTAGGTGGTTGATCTTTGGTTTTTATAAATCTGCTTTACTTCATTTTGCTTACTTTATATAGTTAGATTGTTCAAGCATACTCAAGAACCTTTGCATTTAGGTGCATTGTAATCTTTGAGGAATTTGAAAAGTGAAAAGAAAACATTGGAAACATTTTGCATTTGAATCGCATATGGTAGTTTTACTTTTAGTTTTTAAATAAAATCTCAAAAATTACAAAACTAAGTCTTAGTTTTCTCTTTCATAGTTGTATTTTCATTAATTTATATTTACAAAAACAAAAGGGAAAAGAGAAGCTTATTTTAAGTAGTGATAATTTGCTTTGGAATTATAAACCTGTTGTTTTTACATTTCTTATCGAGTCAATAACATCATAGTCTTTCACTCCACTTGCCTTCTGAGTAAAAATAGCCCTTAAAGTGAACGCCATAATTAAAATTTATTAGTAATTTTTGTTTTATAGGGCCATACACCTACTAGCTTAGGCTAGACTTGTGGGATAGGAAGTGTAAACTCCCCATAACTATTCAAATTCAGACATAGTGGGCCAATCAATACGTAAATCCTTCTCTTTATCGATATTATCTAGGAAGCTCCTCTCAAACGGGAGTTAAGCACGAGGCCGCGTGGAGGCATTAGACTGAGGAGATAACCCTCTGATTCCTTGTCGAAACGTAGACCAAGGTTTTTACGCATCTGAGGATTCTATCCTAGACAGAGTTTCGGGCTCAGCTACCTTGCCCATGCGTACGAATCAGGCTTGCGACTGTCCCCGCAGACTATTGGTATGGTTAAGGTAGCCTCTAGTCTCTTGACATCTAGGGTTTATGCACAAGTAAACCAGAAGGCTATTTCTGGTTCACCTTGGACGGGTTTGGAAGGTAACCCTTATTGAAAGTGTAGGAGGGCGGTGAGTGATTCCTCCACTTGTGCTTAAGAACCTCTTCAAGGATGCCAACAAATTGTCTTTCAGCTTTCATCGGGAAAGCATATCTTGTACCCTTGTGACTGTTGAGACTTTAGGAAATTTTTGTAGTGATTGCTCTGTGGTTTGTCTGTGTTTTAGCTGACTTTAGGGTTTGAAGAGTCAAATTTACAATCGTGGAGGACCAACCTATCAGCAGGTCATGAAGGTTGGAAAACCTTCCTCCGCTTATTACATTGGAACCTCCCCCTCCCCCTCAAAGGCAGAGATTGGACACAAACGGTTCTTTTGAACCGATAGGAGTTAGTGAAGTTCCGGGTGAACCAGAACTTAAGGCAAACCGTTTTGATTTAAACACAGTTGAGATAGAATACTTGTAGGATGACGAGTTTGCAAGGAATTTTAATACACCTCTAACTGACTTAAATGATCCTGTGATCGTTCAGGTTCGTCCTTTCGACCCACCCATGATTGGTGTCCCTGTGGGCAGGATAATGTCTACTGCAGGAGAAAGTTCTTTTATTTCCACTTCAGTCGTTCTGGCTAAAGGGGTGCTACCTCCCCCGGTAGGTGCCCCTATAACAAGCATACCTACTATGCCCTTAACTCCAATGAGCCGAGTGGTTCAACCACTGGCTCCCACAAGCCTAGCAGGTGCTTCTGGTGGTATGGTCACTGGGATTCCTAGTGTACCTACAGTTCCTACTTCCTTCGCACACACTACATAAAGAGGTCCTACAGGATCCTCGGCTTTTGTCCAAGGATTTGCTTGGAATGGGGGGCACATTCCCCCATCCACTCCATACGTAGGCCCAACACCCTCATATGTAGGGGTGCGGTTTGGAAACACTAACCCTTATGATCAAGGTTTTCAAACTCTGATTTAGGCTCCATTCACGAGCTCTCCCTATTCGCTTTTTAGTGGAGGGATACCTGCTCCTATATTTCAAACCCCAGTTTTGACTGGGGCAGTCAGAACCTCTTATACTACGCCTCACACAAACAATCATGTAGCTTACAGATGGAATCCGTTCCAAAGTAACCCACCCAATTCACGACCGACGGCAGGGGCAACCCCACCTTCACATATGGGAATCTAGGGGCGAGTCCCTCTAATCCCCAAACTGGTACTTTTAGTGCTCCAATTAGACCTAAGCTTCCTTTCCTGGCAACGTTAAACTTGCCAGATTTGTCTAAACTGATGAATGACCCGGTGAGACATCATCCCTCTTGTTCCCCTGTCCCTACCAAGCTGCCCTCGGATATCCCAAAATTCGAAGGCGAAGTTGGTGACGATCCTGGAGCTCATGCCACCACTTTCCATTTATGGTGCTCTTCCAACTTGCTGAATGAAGATTCAGTTCGGCTGAGGCTGTTCCAAAGAACCTTGACGAGTACTGCAGCAAAATGGTACATTGAGTTGCCTTCTGCCGTGTTCAATAGTTTTTGGGACTTGGATAACGCATTCCTTAGTCACTTCCATGTTCCTATCCGATATGATTTCAGAACAGACTTGTTATCTACCTTCCGATAGAACCAGGCCACCCATATCTCAGATCACATCCAAGAGTGGAGGAGGTAGAAGAGTTGTATTAAAGCCACTATTCCTCCTCAGTTCCTATTAGAATGGTTCCTTAAATACCTATTGCCTTATATATCTAAGGATGTATCTACTTCAGGAGTGACGAATGAGGAAGAAGCTATCCTTAGGGCCCAGCAATTAGATTTGATATACTCTTAGTCTGGGATCTTATATGAGATTATCCCTGAGGCACCGAGGCCAGCGCACGATGCAGAGAAACCTAAGCCTGGACCCCATGCCGATGATGTGGTTGGTTCCGTGAATTCTTCCACTATGGAATCTTTGGCCAAACAGCTCCATCAGCTGTCCGTCAAACATTCTATGGTAGAGGCAACAAAGGTTGACCCCTCAGCCGAAAATGCAAATGTTTTTGGACAAACCTATCAGAAGGGCAATCAGTTGCCCGGTGGGAAAAAGAAGAGAGGAAAGAAAGGGGAGGGAAACCAAAACAAGAAAAAACCCGCAAACAATGCTGATGGGGGCAAGAAAGAAAAGAAGAAGGTGAAATTACCATGTAAGTTGTTCCATGAAGATCACCTCACCCATCTTTGTCCCCTTATGGAACAAGCTCAGAAGCTGTTAAAATCTCAACAACCGGCTATCCTGAAGGATCCTTTTCCCCAAGGACAGAATTCTGCTTCAGCTTCAAATGCAGCAGGGGGCACCCCAAATGCCCCTGACCCCAATTATATCAACATGGTTCGATCTCAAACTTTACTACAGACCAGGAATAAGAACTATGAAAAAGAGACCTCGGAGAAGAGTAAGTCCATAGGTGAAACTTCTAACCCTCTCACAATCGAGAAACCTGCCGAAATTATGCCAAAGATACCGAAAGGTGTCTTTAAGAAGACTTTGCATAATCCTAATGCTAGGGCTGCAGCAAACTACTCTGTAGTTGAAGACTTATCCCAGACTCCTTCTGCAATGTCAGCTTTAGAGGTGTTACAGAGTTGTCCCGCCAAGCGGGATGCACTTTCAGCAGCCTTAGGCAGTATGGACTCATCGAGTCTCATGGCGAAATTTAATTTGTCTGATGTCAAAATTCGCCTACCATATCATGTAACCTTATCGATAGATGTCATCCATGGTGGAAAGACCATTGGAAGGGCAGTTATCGACGAGGGTGCTTCTACATGTGTTATGTCCTTGTCTTGTTGGAAAGCTCTTGGATCCCCATAGCTGGTTCCATTAAACACCCTACTTACTGCTTTCAACGGAAGGTCATTCCATCCGCATGGTATCCTACAGGATTTTGAAATTAAGCCAACAAGGAAAGCGATGTTTGTTGAGGTAGAGGTGATTGATGCACATTTGGATTATAACTTGCTCTTGGGAAGAAGTTGGACTTATGCCATGTCTGCTATTGCATCGGCCATCTTTTAGGTGGTAGTGTTTCCACATGAAGGGAAGTTGGTTATTGTTGACCAACTCAGTTTCACTTGAAAAGGCTGCATGGAATCTAATGAGTCCACTATGCCATTGGTTGATCAGGTCAAACCTGCTTCAGAGAGCTTAGGGGCTGGAATGTACAAATCATTAATGGGCACATTTGATCTTCCAGCTCTGATTAATTATATAGCTTCTACTAGTGTGGGGAAGTTCACAGCTACGGTTGTTGATAGGACTGATCCTTGGGTTCTCCGTTCCCACCATGAACCTAAAGTGCCCTTATCAGTAGCGGACGTGGCTTATCAAGCTATCACCCAAACCATTGTTGATCCCTTTCTGGTTCCCCTCACAGTCTTAGAGGAACTGGAAGAAGCATATTTGCCTGCTTGGGCAGAAAACTCTTTTCATTCTACAGACTGTTTAGATATGGTTTTACCTTCTGATGAAGCCATGTGCGGATGAGATAAGATCTATGAAGATCTTCACCATCGATCCTATTTTCTTCCAGAGTTAATCAGGACAGAGAATCAGGAGTTTCATATGAGACTGGCAGATGATGTTGATACACCTATCAACCCCTTACCAAGGGAAGGAATGTTTGCTAAAAGGAACATGGCAAATATCTCCGCTATCGTCCCTATCAGCATCTCTGTAAATCCTGATGTTGTGGAAAATATACATATCGGTGCAAACTGCTCTCTTGAGGAGATTGTGATCTATACGACCTTGTTCAAGGAATTCCGTGACGTTTTTTCCCGGTCATATGAGGAGATGCCAAGCATTGATCCATCTATAGTCGAGCATGATATCCAAACATACCCTGATGCTAAACCTGTTCAGCAAAAGTTGAGACCTATTAACCCGCGTAAAGCGGTGGCAGTAAAGGTTGAAGTTGAGAAACTGTTGAAAGTCAATTTCATTTATCCCATAGCTTTGACAGAATGGGTATCCAACCCTGTTCCTGTTGATAAAAAGTAAGGGACCATACGCGTCTGTACTGACTTTCGATATTTAAACAAAGCCTGTCCTAAGGACAACTATCCCATGCCATTTATAGATCAAATTATTGATGCTTGCACGGGAAGTGAAGTCTTTTCGTTTATGGATGGTTTCTCCGGATATAATCAAATTCAAATTAAACCAGAATACCAACATAAAACAACTTTTATTTGTCCTTGGGGTACCTTTGTGTACAAGAAAATGCCCTTTGGTTTGAAAAATGTTGGGGCAACCTTTCAGCGGGCAATGAATTTTGCCTTTCATGATATTAAAGCCATTGTCGAACCCTACCTTGATAATCTGCTGGCACATTCTCGTAAGAGGATCGATCACCCAGATCACTTGTGTTTGATTTTTGAACGATGCAGATACTATAAGATTTGCTTAAATCCCCAGAAGTGCGTTTTCTATGTCGAGTCAGGGAGACTGCTCGGATTCATTGTCTCTAACAAAGGCATTCAGGTGGATCCTTTGAACGTTGAGGCCATTGTAAATCTGCCTCCTCCTCGTTCTATCAGGAAGCTTCAGAGCCTGCAAGGGAAGTCCAATTTTCTTCGACGTTTCATTGTAAATTATGCCAAGATTACTAAGGGTTTCATGCACCTGTTAAAATAGGACACCCCATTTGTATGGGATGAAATTGCACAGCTCACATGCAAGGCATTGAAAAAAGCTTTGTTGTTGGCACCATTATTGCGTCCGCCATATTACTCTAAGGATTTTATATTGTATCTGGTCGCATCTAAGTCGACCATAGGGGTAGTCCTAGTCAAGGAGGACGATAAGCTCCAATAGCATGTCATTTACTATCTCAGCTGTGCTTTAGCCGGACCTGAACTTAGCTATTCCCACGTCGAGAAGTTGGCCTTAGCAGTTGTTTATGATGTTCAGAGGTTACGTCACTACATCTTACTAAGGACTACGACGGTAGTAGCGGATGTTAATCATTTTCAATATGTTTTGTCCCGACGGATAGTTGGAGGCAAATTCAACAAATGGATAGTCATTCTCTAAGAGTTTGGCTTGGATTTTCAATCTGCCAAATCCAAAAAATCCTTAGTTTTTGCTGAGCTCATTGCAGAATTTCCAGTAGAAGAAGATGTAGTCATTGAAGAAGACTCATTCCCAGGTGAGCATATCTTTTTGATTTTGAATCGAATATTTATTCGCTTGTAGAAATAATATTACCAGAAAACTTGGTAAATGAGATAAGCCATAATAATATATAAATTGATGATATAATAGATATGATACATTTACAATGGTCGGACTTATATATGTCCATTCGTGACTTTCCAACCTACAGTCATGACTCTTTGATAATTATTAATTATTAATTATTAATTATCTATTAATATTATTTTTAATATTTATATATTTTATGTTCGTTACATTGCCTTCCCCTTAAGGGAATCTTTGTCCTCAAAGATGTATTTGACATTTATGTCTGATTTATTTTAACTTGTCATCTCAGAATTCTTTCCATTTTGTATTTGCGACATTTGAGGAAATGAGCCGATACGAATTACGGATTCCCCAAGAGAATTGTCGCATAGCATCTGCTGTGGTCCATCCTAGATCTATTTTTATCGAAGCTCTGAGATCTTTTTATGGAACGATCTGTCTAGATTGTTGCTTAGTATGTCGATATTTTCACATATTCACATAAGTCTTCTGTGAAAATTCATTTTGACCTCGTCGTTGGTCAAAATGACGATTATAATTAGGATGTCTGTAAGGTATAGGTTTCGTTTGTTCTTTTTTCTTTTGGACTGTGACGAGGACTGTCTTCACTTCTTCGATTTGATTTTTGGATGCATTTTCTTGGATTGTGCTTCTTGGTTCTCTAGTAGATTGTTCATGAATTGGAATCTTTTTTATTCTTTCCTCTTGCGATTTTTTTTCAATTTCTAGCTCCTTGATTTGGTTAAGTAGTTCCTGATTACTATTATTTAAACACTGGTTTTCTTCTTGCTTTTCTAGTAATTTCCCTTCGAGGTCTTCACCAGATTGTTCCCTCTTGCTTTTGTTTTTCAATTTTTTGATTTTTGTAATCAGGGTTTTGTTGTGATTTCTTAATCTGAAAATTTCTTCAGAATTGTTGGATATTATTTTATTACTCTTTGCGATCTCTAGCTTGCGTTCTTTTTTAGAATCGCTATTTTGTTGTTGAAGAACTTTTATCTGTTGTCGATATTGGTCGACCACTGATTCTTGATCTGTTAATTTCTGTCATATGTGCGTCACTTCTTCATCCTTGTTGTTAATGATTTTGTTCAAGCGGATTGTTTCTACTTCGTAATTACTTATTTCTTTCTTTATATCTTGATTTGTTCGTCTCTAATTGAAATCACTTTCGTCTTTTAATTTCTTAATTTGGGCATACAATTTTTCTATATGATTGTTCTGGTCGGAAATTATTTGTTCCTTGCGCTCTTTTTGCATATGATGTAATTTAATCAACATTTCCGATTTCGTATTTGTGTCTCGTAATTCTTCATTCTCTCTTCGATAATGCTTTAACTTGGCTTCTAATTTCTCTATTTGTGCTTGGAAACCAGATTCCATGATATCTGATTTCTTCCACACTAGATGATGATGATCTTTGATTTTGTTTTTCCTTTGACTTCCCCACCTAAGTTCAATCTCACTTACTTTTTAGTATCAATTATTATGCACATTTTTGATATTTTATTTCCCTTAAGTTTTGTAAAATGTGAGTAGATTGGGTGGTTGGGAGGAATGATTGTTAACTTCCCCACCCACGTTCAAATCTCACTCGCTTCTTTTAATAGTTATTATTATGCACTTTTTATATTATTATGCACTTTTTTCTTTTGTCTTTTCTTTTCTAACCTTTTTTTTCTTTCCCTTTTTTTTTACCTTTTTTTTCTTTCCCTTTTTTTGGCTCGTTCTTTTAGTTTTTTCTTTTTTCTTCACTTTTTTTTTTAACTCTCTATTTTTTGGGGGGGAGGGAGTTACTTTTACCCTTTATTTTTTATTTTTTTAAGGACAAAGTCCTATTTTTTGGGGAAACCCTCGGTTTTTTTTTAAACTTTTTTCTTCACTTTTTTTTTTAACTCTCTTTTTTTGGGGGGGAGTTACTTTTACCCTTTTTTTATTTTTTTAAGGACAAAGTCCTATTTTTTTGGAAACCCAAAAATTCCGGGAAACCTGGGTGATGGCTAAAAGCCAAAAATATGGCCAAAGGCCGAAATCTAGCCAACGAGGCTCTGATACCACTGAAACAAATATTTATTCGATACCACTGAAACAAATATTTATTCGTTCATAGAGTAATTTTTACCAAAAGATTTGGAATATTAAATAAGCCATAATAATATATAAATTGATGATATAATAGATATAATACATTTACAATGGTCGGACTTATATATGTCCATTCGTGACTTTCCAACCTACAGTCATGACTCTTCGATAATTATTAATTATTAATTAATAATTATCTATTAATATTATTTTTAATATTTATATATTTTATGTTCGTTACAGATTTCCACCTCTGACCCCTGGTACAGAGATATGCTTATCTATCTCCAGACTTTGAAGTATCCTGCAGCTTTCTCGTGGGAGGAATGACGTAAACTATGCCGACATGCCAAGAACTACCTCATCATAGGAGATACTTTATACTATAGGGGGGTAGATTTCGTTTTCCATTGATGTCTTACCCACGAGGAAGCGGAGATTGTCCTAAATGATGCCCATAGTGGAGCATGTGGAGGTCATTTATCTGGGTTAGCAACAACCCAGAAGATATTACGTGCTGGTTATTTCAGGCCCACAGTCTTTAAAGATTGTGTGGAAGCCGTGAAGCGCTATCATCCTTGTCAGCTTTACCCCAGAAAGATGCGGTCACATCCCGCTCCTTTATTTCCCATCATCTCAGTGGGCCCCTTCATGAAGTGGGGGATCGATTACGTGACGTGCAACCCAACTTCAGCTGGTGGGCACAAATATATCATTGTCCCTGTAGACTATTTTACGAAATGGGCAGAGGCAATGCCCACCTTTAAAGCTGACGGGGAAACTGCAGCTTTTTTCATGTTCAATCAAATTATCGCGCAATTCGGTATACCTAAAGTGATTATCACTGACCATGGCAGTCATTTCCAAATTATCATGATGACTGAACTGACCACTATGCTAGGATTTAGACAAGAACATTCATCTTCGTTCTATCCTCAAGCAAACGGTCAGGTCGAGGCTGTTAATAAAACTTTAAAAACTATCCTCAAATGTACTATTAATGTAGCCCGTTCCAACTGGCATATCATGTTGTATCCGACAATTTTGGGAATATTGGACCAATGTAAAAACTGCTACGGGTTTCTCCCCCTTCCAACTCGTTCATGGAGTGGAAGCTGTTACCCCGGTTGAATGTGAAATCTCGTCCTTAATAATTGTTATTCATGTATTACCTGATACGACTGAGCTGAAAGAACGTTTAGTACATTTAGAACATCTAGATGAACATCACAGAGATGCACTGACAACAAACCAAGCTCATAAAAATAGGGTCGAAAGCCAATACAATAAATCGGTCAAGCCTCGGATTTTCTCTGAAGAGGAGCTTGTATTGCTCTGGGACCAAGACAAAGAACCCCTGGGGGCAGGAAAGTTCAGGTCTATGTGGTTAGGACCTTATGTCGTGTCAAAGGTGTTAAAGAAGGGCGCATATGAATTCATTGATTTTGATGGGAATAAGCTGCTTGAGCATAGAAATAGGCTCTACCTGAAAAGGTACTATGCTTAGGCTTAGCACTTTTTCTTGTATTTTATTGTATGTATTTTTATATACACTAGTTCATCGGTTTGTGTTTTTTATACCATCTACTGGTTGTTACAGATGCCTTTCGAGAGGTTCGTAGGTTTCGCTGATGGCGCCAATCACCACACTTGTAATTTAGCTTCAATTGCATGGGTCATTTATTCGCCCTCAGGACAGTTAGTTGCCTCAGGAGGTGCTTGCTTAGGTCCTGCTTCCAATAATGTGGCTGAATATAGGGCTGTCATTGAGCTTATATGGGATGCTTTGTCATTGTTATCACTCAGCTGGAAGTCCAACTGGACTCTCAACTGGTGGTTTCCCAACTCAATCGGGCTTATCAGTTGCAGAACCCTATTTTATTCCGTTAGTTTATGCAAGTTAGGTTACTGGAAAGAAATTTTAAGTTCATTACATTCAATCATATTCCAAGGAATCAAAATTCATTAACTGATGCATACGCTAATTACATCTTGGATTGGCATTTAACACATTTTACATAAAAGTATACAGCAAACACATAAAAAACATTTGTAAATAAACCGACAATATATATATGTGTGTGTGTGTGTGTGTGTGTGTGTGTGTGTGTGTGTGTGTATGTGTGTGTGTGAATATATGTCCATATAAATAGGTCAAGTCTCTGATCCACAGATCCAGTCATAACTGTATAATATACAAAAAATATACAAAACATGGATCAAAGTCCATAAAATGCTCCTAGGTCTAAGCTTGACCACCCTGGTCCCCCCCGGTCACCCTGCACTCTGGCTTCTTCAGCCTCTTTGGCTTCAGCAGCCTCAACAACATCTTTGTACACAAGTACTGCTCTGGCTACTCGTCTCAGAAGGTGTATCCAGATAGGTGGTACACCAACCACTAGCTCCTGCATGATGGCTAGGATGTGCTCAATTCGTAAGGTAGGTACTCTCTGGGTAAGCCTGGCCAGCTTCCCCTCAAGTACCCTAATCAAGCCCTGGTCTTCTCCCAGAACAGGACGCACATACATACGTGGATTCCCAGCAGGGCGGACTAGTCCAATATCTGCATTTTGACATTTTAAAAGGATTAGAACTCTTATACATATGTATATATCTCTATATTTAAAATTCATAAAAAATTTAAAATTTGAAAATAAAAAATTACCTAACTCTCCCCATGCTCCTCCTGGAGGGAGGACGAGGTCAATATCACCACGGAAATCCATTCCAGCATATGGAAACTGCTCCAAGGCTGGCAACTGTTGCTCCCACCAAAAGTAGAAGTCATCATCATAGACACTTTGGACCAAACCACCACCTCCCTGGTGGAGGAAGATATCTTCCCACCTACTCAGCCTAGGATGACGGGGAGAACGAACTGGCAAACGTATTACAGGACTCAATCCCTGCACTCTCTCAAAGAAGAAGGCTACTAATATGCTGGAATAACCAAAAAATTTCCTCCTGCCTATTTTGCAGTCAGAGAGTTGTTTTCTTATTATCGGGATCACCCCTGAGCACCAGTCATATAGGGCTCCCTGCATATAATCTACTGCTAGTCTCATATGGTTCCAAGTTGCAAGGTGAAGTGATGATGACCCTGCAACCCTCACTATATTGCTCGCCAACACCTGTAAAGGAAGGTTGCAAAGTGAACAATAGGGATGCAACTACCCCTCTTTTGAATGCCTGGCTCACAGTATATATCAATATAGTTCTATACACTTAGAGGGTCACAGCCTCTGCCAGTGCCTTCCAAATTCACCGGAGCTCCCCATCGTGATAAACCAGCAATGAAATAGACATCCTCCGATGTAATCTCTAAAGACTCGCCTTGAAGGTCAAACATGCCCAAGTCATGATCCCAATAACTTTTCAAGAACTCTCAGAGGCGAACATTTGCCCGCATAGGTGAGGTACGAAAAAACTTCAATAACCCACTTTGACGTAAAACATTCACGGTGGGGGCATCTTGAAGAGCTTCTTGGTCCATGTCTTCATGTTCTCGCTCCCTCCACTCAAGCACCATCTTTCAATCTAATAACCAAGTAATTGCCAACCATTAGATTCATATAAAATTTGAAATTTTTGACCCTACACATTCTTTTTTTACCTCACGCAGCGTATGCAACTGTCTTTTAAGGCAATTCATGTACTGTACGTGACTGTATTTCGGGAAACCCGCGTATAGCAAGCGTGTACGCGACTATTAATATACCATACCTGCGTACACAACGTTCCTGTTTTGAGGGCACTTAAAAACATGAAATTAGGGCTCAATTTTAACAATTGCTTGGATCAAATGAAAGAGCATGGAGTGTAGTCTTACCTGACACTTGCGGTTTTGGAAATGGTCC
Organism: Pseudotsuga menziesii; assembly: GCA_001517045.1. NCBI lineage: Eukaryota > Viridiplantae > Streptophyta > Pinopsida > Pinales > Pinaceae > Pseudotsuga > Pseudotsuga menziesii. Next base: position 50,164 of record LPNX010437538.1, read on the forward strand.
AGCGAATCGTCCACACCGAGCAATCAAAGATAGAGGTACAACTTGTCTTTTTTGGTTAAAAAATCAAATGGTGAGTTTTTTATTAATATTTTGAACTATTTATAGAAAATTTATTTTCCAAGTGGGTTTTTTCCCTATAGTTCATAATTTTTAAACTAATGCCATATTTTTTCTTCTATGTGACAGGTTTATCATCATTTTAAAGTTGTTTTTTGCTCATATAGTATGGTTTTTTGTCATTTCACATGCATTCTGCATTTATACCTACTCCATCTTAATCTTAGCATTAACACTTTGACCACTGACTATGGTAGTTTTAACCAGTAGCTCCTTGTCTTTACCATTGTTATTCCATGGATAGGACCTTCCTCCCATGAGTATCCTCATTTAGAACCTATTTATTGTCTTTTGATACTCATGCTGCAGATATCATAGGTTCAGGGGAATCCTTTTTAGCTATTTTTCACGCCAAATTGAGCCTCATTTTGGTCTCTTTTTACAAGCTATCCCTTTATAGGACTCCCCGCCCATATGGAGTTTCTTTAGGCCCAGGTCTAACTCCTCAAAACATACTTGACTGCCGAGTAAACTTGTTCGTTCAAGCTCGTTACAAATACGTGAATGGGCATCCACATTGGTGGTAGGTTATCTCTTTCTCGGACCATGTGGAATAATACGAGAAAGGATCACTCTCTTTTCTACGAAATTGAGAAGAGTATTCTCAGGCACAGGTTTATCACTTTTCCGGACCTGAGAGACTAAACTTACGGAAAAGGAACACCCAGTATGAGCTCAATTTTCTCTTTTTCGTGCTCTGGACCTAAACATGAAAAAGATTTCGAGTGTACTTTTTGTCTTTGTCATGCTCGTTAAACACCAAGAACAAAGCATTGAGTTTATTGTTGTAAGCCCCATTTCTCGTACTCAAATGGATCTTTTCGAGTGATCTTGCTTTCCTTCACACTCGTAAAACTCAAGCTATATGCTACTCTCGAAGGAGCGTTGGGTAGGTGGTAATTTAACCTTTTTCGGACCTCCCTGACTAAGTACGAAAAAGGTTCACCTTTTCTTCTACGGAAGTTAAGAGAGTTCTTCTGTGGTATGGTTTATACTTTTTCGGCCTCAGGAGACTAAATTGGATGAAAAAGGACCCCCTTGGAGTCTTCTTCGGAGTTTTCAGACTCTCTAAACATGAAAACACCAAGTGAGCATGTACTAGTTCAAGCTCATAAAATCCATGAATCAATGACACTATCAAGCATTATTCCCTCTTCTCTTCAAGCTTGTCAAAAAATGAAGAGAGACTCCAGTTGACTTTCCTGGACTCGTTAAAATTTAACAGGGAATGTAAGGAAGAAGTCTTATTTTGGTTTTCAGTTAGTGGCAGCATGTCATCCTTGAACATAGCACTCTCTGTCTTTTCCGATACTCATGTCTCAGTGTTCACTTTCAGTTCAGAGATTGCTTTGAGTTTCTTACTCCTCCTCATGTCAGTTTTACCTGGGGAATCTAATCATGTCTCCTACATGACAGATAAGTTTAGTTGTCCTATCTGTAAAGTTAAAAGTTGCCTTGGGTCATCTTTGTGCCGTGCTCAATGTTCAAGGGCTTAACCCTGTATCTGATCTATATCCTGATTCCATCATTGTCATATCTGTTGCTACTTGTGTCTCCCTTATTTTACCCAGTTCCTAGTCACTCTTGTGATCCGTTGGAGGATCTATTGCCTTCCTTATCATAGTATGGTTCCGCATCAGCACTTCCTGACGACGAAGACCTAGAGTTTTGACGATCGTACCTTAGGATTCACTTTCATTATTGGTGAATTCCTTTGCGTCAATTGTCGATTATCACCTATTGGTTGACAATCTGTTGAATCCCATCCATGTTCGACTTCAATAACATCTATTCACATGGCTTGGATTGTATTGGTTCTTTGGGATTTCTTGATGAAGACCTTAGTTTCATATTTATGGACTAAGTTGCGCAAGATAATGTTGTACTTATTCACACAGCTTTCAGATCTTTGAAGACTCATCATTATTGTATATTGTGGCTTCGATCCACCTTTGTAATATACGTGGTCTTGTACCCGTACTATATGATGTACTCAAATATTGTAAAGGAGCCGGTGTTCCAGTATATTGAACATAGCATCCTCAGATATGATTTTGTATATGACATTATTATGTATTTGTTTCAGGTACTACCTCTGCTCCATTGGACTTCTGAGTTCTCTAAAGATAATGATTATAATATATTTCGGCCATCGTTTCCCTCTAACCTCACACATTAGGGGGCATCTGTTATCAACCTAAATGGCACTTCTCCGTCTAAGTGCCGACATTCCCTATGTTGGTACACAAAAGGACATTTTAGGATTGAAGTTTGCCAAAACACTATAGATGGGCATGACATGAGATGCATTTACCTTTCAACCAGTCTGCCTTTTTTTTTCTAAGTGTTGATTGGCGTACACTACTATCTTCATTGAAACTTGCGCACGTACGTGACTATTCCCATTGACAACTTGCGTACTATACGCAACTATCTCCATTGCAACCCGCGTACAAAAGCATACGCGGGTTTCCTTTAAGCAACTTGTGTGTCATACGCAGGTTGCCTATATTAATAGTCGCATACATCTCTATTCGACATTAAAAAATATAAATCACGATTAATGGAGATTAGTTGGGCCCTAATCATTAACCACCCCAACTATCTCAACCTCCTCAACCTTCGAAACTACTCTATTTCCCAAAGTATAAATAGAGGCCTTGGGGAGGGCATTAATGAATCAATTTTGGAGAGCAAATTTATGCTGGTGGTATATCTTCAGAAGTCTTGGAGCAGCAGAACTCAAAATCCTTTGGTTGAAGAGGAGTCCTTGTTTCAGGCGCTAGGTTGTACTCTTATCTCATTCACTAATTGTTAATAAAGAGAATTCTTCTTCCAACTTTGTGTTGAGTCCCTTTCATGTACTATGGTTGATGAATATATTTGATTATGCACTACATATATTGTTTATCTAACATGTCATATATACATGTATAAGATTGTACTTGGAGAATTTGCTCTTTGCAGGTGAAGGAGGTGCATCCTTGGAAGCTTTGGAGAGAAGCAGAGCGGAAGAAGATCAAGCTTGGATCAACTGTCATTAATCGGGTGAGTCAAGTATTTATTCTACTTTCCTTTCTGTACTTCTTTGAAGCTAATTGTCTGCAAGGTTTTTAGTAAGTTGGTAACCCCAGACCCTAGGTTACAAGGGTGTTTAATCTTGAACAACACAGTGGGGTGACATCGGTAAGAAACAAAAGACGCTAAAATGGAAATAGTGTTTTTATGTTTTTGATGTTTTATATATTTTTTATGTTTAGTAACGAGACTTGAATGTTTTCATGCAAACGTGGGAGCAGCACAACCTGGGGGAGTCTCCCCACTGGACAGGCGTGCCGGAGCCCGTTTTGTACCACAGGGCGACGATGTGACATGGGAGTTAGAGAGAACCTGGAGAGGTTGACTCTAGATATCCCTAATGCTTCTATCGATGACCTCCCACTGAGGTATCAGAGGCCTACAACGGGAGTACCGGGTCGCTTTAGCAAACTGCTACGTAGAGTAGCTCGGGCAGTGATGTGTTACCATGAGCATCATTAGACGATGAGTGCATGATGTATCCACTGCAAGATGATAGCTTCAGGATTTTTGTATGGTGATTTTTTACCTGAAAGCCTACGCGCTTCATATGAGGTCTCGTGACCTATTTTTTGTAAAACATGTTCACACATGTATATATATATATATATAGACTTGTATTTGGTGTTTATACGTCTCAAATGGTGAATGTATTTTACATGAGTTTTATCTGTCTTTTATAGTTTATTTACAATAAACCATGTTTGATTTTCATGTCATGAATGGACGATATGTCAATCTAGGATGTAATTAGCCAATGAGTCAGCAACTACATTATGTTCCCTAGGGATATGCCTATAGGTGATAGTTTCAAATGACCTTTCTAATAAACATACCCTCCAGAAGAGACGGAGAAACACAAGATTCCTAATGGTATAGGCATGGTTTAGATGACAAACCACAAGTTTTGATTCCATCAAGACTACCAAGTTGTGAACATCTTGGGAGGCAGCTTCAGTTAGAAGACCTATGACTGCTCGATACTCGGCGATATTGTTGGTAGCGGGATCAATACAAACCGCTCCTGAACTGACCAAATCGTAAGCTGGGGAATAGAGAACCCAAGAAGTTGAGGCAAGATTCAAGGTGTGGCGGAAAGCACCATCAACGAAGTCGTAGAAATCCATTTGCTCTGCATGACCAAAACATGGTATACACAGATACGGACACTAAACTCAAAACCATATTGAAAATACTTAACCACACTGAAATTCAAGTAATATACATATATACAAGATACTATCAAAGAGAGATCTAAGCATAGTACCTCTTCAGGTACAACCCATGGCGAGGTTGTCCTAAAGGGATTCCATCATAGTCTATGAGCTCATAGGCCCCTTTCTCTAAAACTTTGGAAATAACGAAAGGACCGTACCACATGGATTCGAACTTCCCTTTCCCTATTTTGTCATATCTCTGATTGTAAGTCAAAACTAGGTCACCCTCATTAAAGGCATGAGGTTGGACAGACTTGTCATACTATGCCTTGACTCGTTTCTTGTGTGCCTCATTAGCCAAGGCAACATCTCTCCTAGCTTTGTCAAGGTTGTTCAAGTATAAAAATCTCTCTTCCTCTACGGAAGTGTATGGGAGAAGTTTGACGACAAGTTTCAAGGATGGAACCTAACATTGAATCGGCAAGACAAATTCGAGTCCATAGACAAGTTGGAAAGGTGTGAAACTAGTATTTTTTTTCACCGAAGTCCTGTAAGCCTAAAGAGCGGAGAAAAGGATATGGTGCCAATTGGATTTATGGTCTCCAACCATCCGACGAAGCATCATTTTCAAAACTTTTTTAATGGCCTCTACCTGACCATTAGCTTGTGGATAATAGGACATAGAGTTTTCATGACGAAAACCTAGCTTGGCACTTAGTTCCTCCATCATTTGATTACGAAAATGTGATCCGTGATTAGTAACTATGGACTGCGGGACTTCGAATCTAGCTATCACATGATTGAACAGGAAGAGAGCAGCAGTCTTACCGTCTTCTGCATATGTAGGCATGGCCTCAGCCCACTTTGTAAAATAGTCAATGGCTACGATGATGTAACCATGCCCCCCAACTGATGTAGGCTTACAATGCATATAATCAACCCCCCATATGGCAAAAGGGCCAACAGCAATGACAGGGTGTAGTGGAGCAGGATGAGTGCGCTTTTTCGGATAAAAATGTTGACAGGGTGTGCATTTCTTAACAGCCTCGTGACAATCTTTAAAGACCGAAGGCCAGAAATAGCCAGCGCGAAGGATTTTCTGGGCTGTAGCCATCCCAGATAAATGACCGCCACATGCTCCAGAGTGGAAATCATTCAACACTTGTGCAGCTTCCTCGTGGGTAAGGCATCGCCGGAGAATGGAATCGATACCACGTCTATACAAAGTGTCATTCAAGATGAGGTAGTATTTTGCATGGTGACGGATACGGCAGCGATCGTCACGGGATAGATTTGGCTGAAATCTTTGTGTTTGGAGATAAATGAGCAAATCTCCATACCATGGGTCAGTAGTGCTTATCAGGAATAGGAATTCATCCAGAAATGAATCATTGGGCTCAGATTCCGTTGAAGCACAGGGAAGATCACACATGAGCTCGGAAAAGACCAAGGATTTCTTTGATGTGGCTTTGGCAAATTCCAAATCAAACTCTTGTAGTATGACTATCCATCGGGAGTACTTGCCCCTGAGCACCTGATGAGTCATGATGTAATACATAGGGTTCTGGTCTACCAATATGGTGGTTGTGTGGAGCAAAATGTACTGACCAAATTTTTGAGCAATGACCGTGGCCAATGCCAATTTCTCCATGTGTGAATATCGGGTTTCGAAATCCATAAGATTCTTACTAGCATAGTAGCTCACGTGCTCCTGACCATCGGGATTTTCCTGCACCAAAACCATAGAGATGGTAGTAGTGGAGGCATCAATATATAAGAGAAAATCCTTTGAATAATCTAGGGGGTGTATCACGGGTGAATGAGTTAGAGCGTGTTTGAGATTATCAAAGGCTCGTTGGGCTTAGTCATCCCAATAGAATGGAGTGTCCTTCTTAAGGAGACGCATATAACCGTGTGTTTTCTCTGCAAAATTGCACATGAAACGATGGAGAAAGTTTGCCTTCCCTTGAAAACTTTGGAGTTCTAGAAGGTTGGTTGGGGTTGGTAGAGCTAAAATAGCGGCAATTTTCAATGGATCTATCTGGATGCCATCCTTAGAAACCACAAAACCTAACAGGCGTCCCGTCTCAACGCAGAAAATGCATTTATGAGGATTGAGTCGTATATTATAATGACAGCATCTCAGGAAAATGTCTCTAAGATGACCAGGGTGGTCCTCCCGTCACTGTGAATGAGTAGGGAGGCCATCAAGGTACGGTTCAACAATATGTTTTATATCGTGAAACGCATAGGAAATGGCACGCTGGAAAGTGGCTCCAACATTTTTTAAGCCAAATGGTAACTTCCTATATGCAAAGGTTCCCCATGGGCAAATGAATGTCGTCTTGTGCTGATCAGTGGGTAAAATCTCAATCTGATTATAACCTGAAAAGCCATCCATAAATGAGAAGATGACACTTCCGACACAGTTGTCGATAATCTGGTCGATATGCAGAGTAGGAAAGTTGTCTTTAGGACAAGCTTTGTTCAAATCTATGAAATCGATGCAGACTCTAATGGTGCCCTACTTTTTATTGATAGGGACGACGTTCAATACCCATTTCGTCAGGGGTACGGGATAAATAAACCCTGATTTGAGAAGTTTCTCTATTTCAACTTTAATAGCTGTGGCTTTCCGTGGATGGACCTGCCTTCGTTTTTGTCTGACATGTTTAGCAATGGGATAGGTTTTTATTTCATGGACCACAATGGATAGGTCTATCCCTGGCATTTCTTCATAAGACCAGGAAGAAATATCGCAAAATTCTTTGAAAAGTGCCCTGTATGCTTCAGATTCTTCTGCCGAGCCGTTCTTCCCAGCATGAACATGCTCAAGGGTATCAGGCTTGGCTGATATGTCAATTGGATTTGTTTGAGTAATGTTGCATAGGTTTCCTTCATAATCTGTGTCTTGCAACAATATAGGATTTTGAGGTGTGTTGACAATATCAGTGGAAAACAGGTATGCAAAGTCATGGTCTACCGAACTGGTGTTGGGGAGGAACGAGGATCTATGATGATGATCCTCCCAGATAGGCTCATTCGTACTCATGATCTCCATAATGGACTCATCGGAAGGAAAATTCTTGGAGAGATAATCCAGAATAGGAAGAGAGGGTTCTAACCAGTAGGACAGGTGGTAAGGGTCTGAAACCACCAGATGAAGTTCATCAGTGTGGTCATCGAAAAGGGCTTGAATAACATTGTACATTTCTTCATGCAGATTCAACAATTTGTTTGCCCTTTGGATCATAATCAAATGACAAAATCATATTTATTGTCGCTGTATCTATGTTAGGAGGAGTGGACAGAAAAATTCCCATAAGGGATGAATCATTCAACATGCCTACCCCAATTGACTGGTAAGGAGGAGGGGACTGGCCTAACATAGGGATGTTATTAGTCGTAGAGGTAGTAACATCCGGTGTACAGAAATCGAGTTGGTCAATGGTGACAATTCTCCCTAGATGCAGAAATTGGACAGTTTGGAATACCGTCGAAGCGACAACACTCATGGCGTAAAACCAATTTCTTCCTAGAAGGAGGTTGTAATCTAACGGGGCGTCTACTACTTCCACTTGAATAGAAATAGCTTTGCCCCCAAGCTCGACTGAAAGGGCTAGTATGAGACCATGGGGCTAGAAACCTCGTCCATCAAAGGCTTTCAAAGTCGTAGGTGATGTTATAAGCATGGGAGAGCCAATAGCTTTCCAACAAGACAGGGACAAAACCGAAGTTGAAGCTCCTTTGTCTAAGACAGTTCTAAAGACCCTCTTTCTGACTACTTTCATTATGATTTGGAAAGTGAGTTTGTGAGGTAGTCTAGACTTATAGTTGTCAACATTGAAATGAATCAAATTAGTATTGTCCGGGTCTAAAGCTCCTAACGCAGTTAACAAGTTTTTGCATTGTGTAGGACAACTTTGGAGCACTTCCAAGGTGGACATTGCACATGGTTCCTGAGCGAGATCTTCAACTACATTATAAAATTGAGCAGCTCGGGCATTAGGGTTAAAAACAACCTTCCTCAGAGTACTCTTGGGTGGACGCAAAACCATGTCGAGATTAGGCTTCTTGATGGTTAGGGGAACAGTAGATGAGGATTCAGGAGAACCAATAGAGGGAGCTTTTCCTGAAGAAGAATTGTCTTCTTTCTTTTCTGCGGGTTTGTCATAATTCTGAATTTGAGTTTGCAAACTAATAGTATCCAAGGACATCATGCAAATTTCGTCTGAAGAACTAGAGTTTCCCTGATTAGACATGTGGTCTATCAGTTGTTGTTGAGAGGGAAAAGGATCCATGAGAACCGCGGGTGCAGGATTAGTTTTCAAAAATTGGGTGATTTTGTCCCGACAAGGACACTCTTTTGTGAAATGGTCACCTCCGCATAGCAGGCATGGATATTTTGCTTTTCTTTTCCCTTTATCGTTATCGTTGGTGGTTGGTTTTGGATTCTCCTGTTGGTTTCTAGCTTTTTTGTTTTTTGTTTTACCTTTATTTTTATTGTTTCCGGGTGTTTGAATACTCTGAATAGAATTGACCTCGGTGGAAACCTTGGGAGTTGAAGGAGTAGGGGTGGGAGTCTGGGGTTGCTTTGCAGGTTTTGCTGCTGATGGGGACTAGATTGAACCAACAATCCCATCAACAAGGACTTTTGCTGGTGGCTTTGCAGGATCGGTGCTTGGGCGAGGAGCTTGAGGGATCAAGTCATACAAAGTTCTAGACTATGGATAGACCAAGTCCAGATATTGGGCTCGACTAATGGCTTGCTCTTCAGTGACGACACCGCCCATAGCCACATCTTGGGCAATTGGAGGCAACAAAGATTTAGTAAACCAATCAGCTAACAACTAATCTGGGATAGGAGCCTTAATAAGTCTTCTCCGCCTTCTCTACTCATGAATATGATCGGATATGTGGGTGGAGGTGTTCTGTCGCAAAGAAGTTAAGAGATCAGTGCCCATTTCATAAAGGATAGGAAGCTAAAAGTGCGTAAGAAATACAATTGCCAATGAGGCAAAATCCACAAACGAATGTTGCGAAAGTTCAATGTACCATTTCGCGGCTGTACCAGTCAAAGTTCACTGAAAGGGTCTTAAACGAACTGAATCATCCATAAGGGAGTTTGAAGAACACCGCAAATGGAATGTCATGACATGGTTTTTCGGATCATCTCCCTGCTTCCCATTGAATTTTGGAATGTTTGATGGTAACTTTACCGAAATGGGAGGCCACGAGGGGTTATGTCGAATGGGATCATTAATCAACTTGGACAAATCAATCAAGTCCAAGGTTGCTAGGAAAGGTAACTGATGATTAGGTTGCACATACTGGTAATATCGATATGGCATATAAGTACCAGTAGGACCGTAAGTAGACTGATAGACATGTTGTTGTGATGAAGAATTATCGGAAGATCCGCCCACAGGGGGTTGATTTCCGGGATCAGGACCGTTAGGACCGTCGGGGCCTCCGGGACCACTAGGATCACTAAGAGGAGGACCACCAGACCCTCCGGGACCCTTGGGAGGTAAACCTCCGGAGCCTCCAGAACCACTAGGGGGAGGGCCACCACACCTTCTGGGACCATTAGGAGGGAAGCCACCAGGCCCCCCAGGACCACTAGGACCATAAGGAGGAAAGCCACCAGGGAGAGCGGTTTAGATCAGAACTGCTTTAAGACCAAATACCATATGCGGTGGCACCGCTTCTCTATAACAAGATACAAGCGGTGCTGAGCAAGGTACCGCTCATTAGCCACAAGGTAAACGCGGTGCTAGGCTTTTTGAAGTAGAATTGACAAACAGAGCAAGTTTCCACTCCAAGTGTTGGGATTAAGGGCAAACATGGAAGTTAAGGGTCTCATCACACGATGGTGACAGGATTTAGGTATAACAACAACCTTAATCATTTTCCATATATGAGGTCACCCTTTGTCTTGTAACGACATGTCAATGCATCTCTTCCTTGTTCCATAGTTTTTCAAAAATAGCTTTCTTCCACCATTTCATCTTACTAGTGACTAATCGCCAAATATTTTTTGCTCTAAGAACAATATTCATTAGAGTTGGGTCCTTTATGCCCAACCCACCCTTGTCATTGGAGATCTCACAATGTTCCAATTCACCAAATGATATTTCTTGGTGTCGTATTTACCTCCTTGCCAGATAATTTTTGTATTTCTTGTGTTATCTACAACATGATCCCTTTTGGAGCCAGTAGTGTAAAGCATCTATATATTGGCAATGTTGATAGAACAAAATTTATAAGTATGTTCTTTTTGTTGGGTTAATCCAATGTGCTCCCCATTGCTGGAGTTTCCCCTTGAATTTTTTGCTGATGTCCAACCATATCTCCAAGGTGGGTGCAGTGCATGTAAAGAGATGGGCATTCCCATGTATTTGAAGTTGCACCAAGAATCTATGTTATGAAATCAAAGGGTTCTAGCTATTTCTTGTTGAGTGTTGGGGCTAATGTTCCAGGTGTAGATCATACTTTTTGCTCCTCTCGAGGCTTCGAGGAAGAGATCAAGAACATAACAAGAGTGTATATAACAATGATAGAAGAGGCCCCATTGAGCAACAAGGTACCATCGACAAAATGGGAATGATTAATGGCTTTTATTCTTCTTGTGATTGAGATGGTTGGTAGGTTTCCATTAATTCCTTCCTTGTCTAGCTTCTTGCTCAAAGATTCCTCCATGATGATGTACAAAAGGGGTGAAAGAGGGCGACCATGTCTAAGGCCTTTGTTGGCTTTGAAGAAGGAGGTGCCCATTGACTAGTGGAGCAATACAAAGATTTGAGATGCAAGCCTTAACCCACTTGATAAAGTTAGTGTCAAAAGCAAATTTATGCATAGTGTAAAGAGAAAAGAATGCCTTATAATATCAAAGGAGTTGGCCATACAATATTTACCATTATCCCTTTTTCCTTGCTACCTTTGCTTGAATGAATTGCTTCTTGGACCATTATGATATTATCAATTATTTGTCGTTTCTGCATAAAGCCCCTTTGGTTGTTAGAGATGATGCTAGGCATAATCTTTTTTTCAGTTTGTTGGCCATGGTTGTGGTGAATATTTTGTAGGTGGAGTTATAGAAAGAGTTTGGGAAAAATCTTGCAAAATATATGGGGTTTGCTTCCTTTGGGATTAGAGCAAGAAATGAGGAGTTAGTCCCTCCTCCTACTTTTCATTTCTTTTGGATGTATCTTAGCATTTTCTTAAGATACGTGCACACAATGTGCCAACATAATTTAAAGAAATGGATGGCAAAACCATCTAGGCCACGGGCTTTGTTTGGGGCTAGTCCCCAATTGACATTGATAATATCTTGATCTCTTATTTATTTGACTAGAAAGGAGTTGGCTACTTTAGGGATAGAGGGTGGGATGTTTTCCAACATTGCCTCTATTGCAACAGGATCTCCTTCACCTATTTTCGAATACATGGATTGAAAGTGCATGCTGACAACAATTTTTATTTCAACATATTCATATATTATATTGTCGCCTGGAAGGGTTATTTCCTCAACCTTATTCCTTTTCTCTTGTGCATTATTTTGGCGATGAGAAAAAATAGGCATTCCTGTCTCTCGAATTGAATCATAAACTCCTTGATTTGAGTTGCCAATTTTTTTCTTCCGATTGTTGGGTCTTAAAGAGCTTGGAACAAAGGGTTTTTTCCTCCACTAGGTGTTGTTTTGTAATCTCTTCCATCTCCATTTTAGATTGAAGCTTCTTCAAAATAACTTGCAACTCTTTTTTTCCCTTGTCTGGGTCAGGGAAGGAAGATTACACCCACTCTTTGATTGCTATTTTGATTGCTTTAAGCTTTTGTTCAAGGATGTAGTTGGGGGAACAAAAAAAGGGTTTAGACCATTCAAAAGAGATCAAAGAAAGAGGTTGGGGATGTTGGAGTTAAAGGGGGTTAAAGTGAAAGTGGATAAAACCAAGGTTTGGCATTTGTTGGAGAATCATAGAGATGGCTTTGTGGTTGGAGATACGAGAGGAAATAACGTGGAAGGAGATGGAAACTTCCAGGTGGTAAGTTCATTATGGACAAAGAATCTATCAAGTCGAGCTACTATCTTGCCAAGTCCAATTCTCTTGTTAGTCCAAGTGAAGTGGCCTTGAAGTGCTTAATGCCAATGAGGTCACAATCCAAGATTAGATGTTCCACTTGTTCTCTAAAGGGATTACGATTGGGATCCCCCCCCCCCCTTTTTTCTCTGTTGTTGAGGATGAGGTTGAAATCACTAATTACAATTTTGTGCTTAGTCATCTTTGTGCCGATGAGTTCTTGTAAAGATCTCCAACAATTTTTCTTTTCTTTTATTTTCAGAATGATGCATGGGCATGTAAATATTGAACAGAGGGTACTTGATACCTATTTGAAGATCGAGCAAGGTTGTGAATAGCCAGTGCTGCGAGGTTGTGAATAACTAGTGTTATGTTCGGAGTTGGAAATTGAGCATGAAGGTGTTGCAATTCTAGAGGCTGCATAATCGTCCCGAGGCTCCTCTTGAGGTGACTACTGCTTAGTCACAATTTCTCCATTGCTTTTTGGCTAAAGAAAGCATTTATTTTTCCTTGAGTCTTGTCTCCTGGTGAAGGATGACAATTGATTTCTCTGTATCGATCAAATCTCTGAGAGTAGTTTCTTTTTGCTTGCTACCCATCCCATGACAGTTCTAGGGGATAATTTTCATCATATAGGGTAGCTGGTTTAGTGTCCCCCCCTTGCAAAAAGGCCTTGGCTCCGAATTTCTTTAGGATACTAGTTAGATCGAGCAAGGAAACTTTAACCCTTATGTTTTTCATGGTGTTGGGCAGATTGATGCTTCCTAGTGATTTTTCAATGGTGATTTGAGTGTTGAGGATCTTGTCCTTGTTTGCCTTTTCCTCACACTTTTCTTTCGCTGATTTGTGCCCCACCTTTTTTGGTTGATGATCTCTTCTTTTTCATCATCCCCACTTTGAGCAAGGGCTTTTCTCCCAGTCAGGATAATGTTATTAATCTCTTCTTGGTGATTTGAGATCAAGACATCATTTAAGAGGGGCAAGGTGTAACACCCCGGTTTCGACCTCGTTGCACTAGATGTATATGATGTATATATTGTAAATGATCATGGTGCGGAGCTAAAGGCCAAGGCCCCACCATTGATTGGTTATGCTATGTTTTGGATTTAAATTGTCACCGATGGTATATCAGGGCATGCGGCATACACATTAAGTTTTAGCATCATGTAAATATGCATCTTTAATTAAAGAACCCAACCAGCTATGTTCGCGGCAACTAAATTGAGAAGGGGCATGATTTTCACAAGGATAAGGGTGGGGAAATTGTCAAACCTTGGCCAATGGGGGAAAACCCATGTGACACCTTCCTTTGTTTTATCCAACCACTACCATTAAAAATTGCTGCTGGTAGTTGGGGCAGTTATGACTGGAAGTGGAGTGTGGCAGGACTGTCAGTCCTTGCCCACACGCACACTCCACCCGCGGTTGACTTCACAATGGCAAAAGAAACCACCGCCATCACTCCCGCAGACAGACTATTCTCTCCATGACAGTGCTGAGACACTCACGCACTTCCGGTTGTCTGTTCATCCGCGCACATGAGTGGAGCTGTTCATCCTCACGCAGGGACCATTTTATCTTTTCATTATTCTCACGCACAGGATTTTCTTGGTTTTCACTCACGCAGTTTTTCCTCTACAGATTTGTGGATGGTGTGTTTGTATACGTTCCTCACAGGTTGATTTGTGGGCTCTGCGTTGTTGTTACTCACGCAGCACGCTGGGAGCTGTTTGGTCACTGTCACCCACAATTTTCCTGCAGAAAGTCATTTCATGACTAGGGACTGTGTTGCGGTCTGTGTAATTCTTTTCTGCTTGCTTAGTTGTCCAGGACGGACTGTTGTCTTTCCTCATGTTGTGATTGCGTATGCTGTTGCGTTTGGGCTGTGGTAATTCACTGGGGAGTCGTTTTGGCCACGATAGGGCCAAGAACGACTCAGGAATCGTTTTCCCTGTTAAGCTGTAACAGCTGATTGATTGCATACGTGCAATGGTTGGTCTTCGGACTGTGTTGGGAGTAGGGATGGGGGCTTGGTTTGTTTGATAAACCTGGTGGCTGGAAACCACACAGACAGAGCTAGAGGGCTGGCTTTCTTCTCCACAACCCCTGAATAGCACTGGAAGGGAATGCAGGGCCCGAGGGACTGTGTAGCAGAGAAGGGACTGATTCCTTGTGTTGGGTGTGTGTGGGTGTCCTAGAAGCCAGGCTAGTTCTGGTGTAGGTGTTCCTAGCTCTGTAATGGGCTCACCAGCTTAGCATTTAGCCTTTCCCAACTCCTGGATGGCCTGATAAACCTGACCATGTTGGCTTGGCTGTCTTGTTGACGGCCTGATAAACCCAACTGTGTTGGCTTGGCTATGTTTTGTGTATCCTTGGCTATGTGTAAGCTTGCTTGTTCCCTTATTCCTTGGAGAATCATGCCCAACTCGGGGGTGGCATCGTTGCTGAGAGATTAAGGAGCACGCTGACCTATGGTTGGGTGGAACGTTGCAATGACGTAGCTGGTTGCGGAACGAGTTCTTCATAAGATAAGTAATCTTGCCTATATTACTTTTGCAACCATATTTACTGTTAATGATTATGATGGACATGTTGAATGAATGCTTGTATGAATGTATGTTGCTTTCGCTGTGTATGATAAATAATCGCATCTGTGTATGATAAATGATCATGTATGCATGTCTAGTTCAAAGCATTTTATTTCAGCCTTTCAACAATTTTATGAATTCACATGTTCATGGGGCTGGTAGCCCGGATGGTTAACACCATGGTAGCGTCCTCTTCGCCGGTCGGAGGGTCGGGGACATTACACAAGGATGGTAAGGGAAAATATTCAATGGGACGAGCTTGGATGGTGGGATCTTGAGATTGGCTTGGTACAATGATTTATTCAATGAACATGTCTTCTTAATGAAGAGCCTCATATAGATTGGGGTGATTAGGCTATGATTTTGGCTAGGGGAAGGGGAGCCTTGAACAACTTTGACTAAGGAGTTTTGGATTGAAGATGGTTTCTGTGGCCAGACTTTCTTGGAGGGGGTTTCTAGGGGTTGAAATGAGGATGAAGGGATTGAGGCCCTAGATGGACCCTACTGCTTACCACTGGTCAATTTATTTCACAAACTTTGCTGCTATTCTTCCTTGTTTGTTGTAGTTGCGATGGAACCCTGGTTCATTTTGCATTTTTTTTGTGAAGTGTCCATACTTGTGGTAGGTTTTACACTTAAGAGGAAGTTGTTCCTAGTCTAACATCTACACGTGCCTCTAGTTGTAGAGAGTGAACAACACCACTTATGGAAGCCCTTTTTCAAGATCAACCTCGACGCAGATCCTGGCGCATGAGAACATATGTTTTTTGGTTTAGATGTGTTTATATCTTTTCCAAGGGTATTGCCCATGTTTCTTAATGATTCATCCCCCCAACAATGGAGTGGGAGGTGAGGAAGCCTAACCCAAATTGAGACAACCGAAGGAACATCCAAGTCTAGATCAAAATCAAGGGTCCATATGTTTAAATACATGCCTATGTTTTTGTTGAAGTATGACCCAATTTTGAAGGCCAGGTCTCTATAAATTTTGAAATCAAAGAAAAAAGCATAAAATCCTCACCCGCAAAAGCAATGAGAGAGTTTTCCTTGGATCGACACAACCTAGTTTTTTTGAGACCTAGGTAGCTATATTTATTGGACAAGACCAAATGCTTATAAATTGCTTAATTAAATCTCATTCAGAAAATGCAAGCACCATGAATCTAAAGGAGCTTGGAAACAATGAAACTTTAGAGATCTCTTTAAATTTTTTAACAAACTTAGATACATGTTGTTTCTTTGAGAAAAGAAACCAAAGCTTAAAAGATAATGACTTCATCCAATGGAGAGGGGGTCGCTCCCTCCACTACTCACCTCCACGGGACTAGTAATCAACAAAGAATAAGTACTAATAACATGTAACATTATATTAATAACTCCAAGGACTAATAATCTACAACATTATATAAACAACAACCACAAACAACACAAAAACACTATATAGAAAACCACTCCAAACACTCTATAAACAAACACTATATAAACAAACCGCACTAGAGAATGCGATTCTCTCATATTTTTTGGATAAGTTTCGACACACTCAAATTACAGTCGTGCAAAGTGAACACTAGCCATGAAAGCAACCTGCTCTTCCATGGCGTAACAGCGGCTCAGTATAAAAGCTGAAAGCCGGTTATTCAAACTCGAAGTAAAATACCCGCGTCTGCAATTCCTCCTCTCAATCTAGCATTCCACGGCAATGACGTCCACCCAATGCGGATCGATCCTCGGACCTCCTTTTAGTCGTTCTCTCTCGCATCATTCACCGCCATTCCCCACAGCAGTTCGTTTTCTTCACACAAGTTCGCTTCAAACCTCATTCTTTGCCCAACAAAACTCACGCGAATGCAGTTTTCTGCACTCAAAGACCGTGAAATCATGCCATCCGAGGAGTTTAAATTCCGCCTCGGACACAGGCAATAAAGATTCGGAGAAAAAAGAGGACACAGGTGGACTTGAACTCAGGCCCTCTGCCAAAAGCAGGGGGCAGATATTTCTGGAAAGGGCTCTTGCTAAGCCTGATTCTACTCGGTCCAATGTAAAGGAGAAGGGAAAGAAGAAGAAGAAGAAAGGACCGGAAATGTCTATGGAGCCTGTCTGCTACGGATGCGGGGCGCCTTTGCAAACTGTGGAGGTTGATGGCCCTGGTTATGTAACCGCGGAAACCTATGAATTGGTAAAGATCATATTCTTGATCAAATTGTGATATAGTTTGATTTTCTTTTTTTCCTAAAAGAGAGGGGGTTCTATCCATCAAGTAGGTCTCAAACGGCATTGAAAAGCTGAAGATAAACATAGTTTAATGATCACTTTGCTTTAGCCTTACCGTGGAGTAAAATTGTAAATGAGACGAGCAGGGTTTTAAAGCAAACTTGATTACTGAAACTCCCTCATCATATTTTATAAGCTGGCCCATCATATCCTTCCAGTGCCCCTGGAAATTATTGGAATATCTGTCCCAGAGTTCATTAAATAATGAATGCAGGGGAAATATTAAGGAACGCTAAGAAGTGTTGAAACTCGTGAATATTTATAAAATTTAAAATATCAATGATAAATCTATATAATTTTTTATTTAAACGATTACTTTGTACTAAATAAAAATAGCCCTGCCTTGAGCCCGGAGGCGATTTATACAAAATCCCCGAGTTTTCAGAAAAGAAACAGTATACGTGTTGAAGTTTTAGAGTTAGAGGAATTTTTAACAGAAGTAGGAAACTTTAATGCATGAACATATAAACTCAGATTCATAATAATACTTAATAAAATTTGAACTGTAATAAAAACAAACATAATTTTCATCTCTTTCAACTTAAAGCTCCATTAGTCACTGCTTTAAAGTTGGTCCTTGAGAATCATCAAATGCCATGTACAATAACAACATGATGAAATAATATACAGTAGATATCAGCAGTAAAGAATCATAACCAATATTTGAATCAGCCTTATAGTCATATATCTCAGATTTGATCTTGTCACTGATGTCAAATGCCATGTACAATAACAACATGATGAAATAATATACAGTAGATATCAGCAGTAAAGAATCATAACCAATATTTGAATCAGCCTTATAGTCATATATCTCAGATTTGATCTTGTCACTGAAGGGACAAGTCAACTAGGCAAACAATTTACAGTATCTTGAGAGAGGTCAAAGCAGAAGGATAAGGACCTCAGAAAACTTAGTCAACAGGAAGAGACACTTTAATCAAATACTCAGACTTTATCAACACAGTCATACCCATTACAGTCACCCTGTCAAAGGACACATACGCTGGGTAAGAATACAGTCACACTGTGCAGAGACACCCAGTTATACTTTTGCACAGTCATGCTTCCACAGGTATGCTAAGTAGGAGACACATGCTGTCAAGTGGACAAACATTCATACTCTTATGCAGAGCACACTCACACAATCATGCCAACTGAACAAGAAACTCAGGGTTATGTTGAGAAACACACAGTCCACGCTGAACAAGAACTCATGGTCACGCTGGGAAACACACTGTCCATGCAGAGGATGCAATATGTGGAGAACAGTCACGCAGCAGGGAGGATGACCACGCTAGGGTAGAAACCATCAGTCAGGAGTCACGCTACAAGAGAGCAATCACGTAGACAAGAGGGTAAAGCAGTCACGCGGAGGTGAGCCACGGGAAGACCCACGCGGAGATGCCCAGTAACACAGAGGTGAACCAAGGGACAACCCACAGAGATATGCCACGGGAAGACCTCATGCGGAGATGCCCAGTCACACGGAGGTGAGGTGAGCCACGGGAAGACTCACGCGGAGATGACCAGTCACACGGAGGTAAACAATGGGAGGGATGAGTCACGTGGGACAGAGAAGGAACCACGTGGAGCAGAGATGGAGGACACACGGATCAGTCACGCGGAGTGGAGAAACCCACGGGAAAGGGCCATGATCATGCTGCAGAGTCACGCGGATGGAGCAGTCACTTACGGAGGTAGAGCAAGGTTCACGCTGCAGGTGCGGGCAAGGGAAGAATGGTCACGCAACAATCAAAGATATGATCACACTGGTGCATGTCACATGGAGCAGCAGGTAAGAGTAACCCAGTCACGCTAGAAGGATCACAGTCACGCTATATGGTTATGCTACTTGTAAGTATCTCAAGATGGATCACATGGACTGACTTTATAAGATCATAGGTCAAAACATAAAATAACATAGTCCAAGATAAAAATAACTTAGGGTAGAATCAAGAGTCCAAAGGACCAAAATAAAACCATAAGATAAATAAATGGTCTAAAGGTCTTTATTAGTAAAACCATAAAGGTTTTATTAATAAAACCATAAAGTAAACTTTTATAATAAAGTCATAAGGTAAATGGTCCAACCAAAAGATAAAAGGGACTTAGGTTAGTGCACCAAAATGTTGATTTTTTTGAGCAGCATCGAGAGCCATTCTCTTAGGAGAATGGAGACACCTGGTCCGAGACCAGTCCAGCACTGGGGGACTCAACCTAGAGTTGAGTGACCATTCTGTTGATTGGGGATATCTGGTCCAGGACCAAGATATGGAACTAGTCCAACACTGGAGGACTCAACCTTGAGTTGAGTGACCATTCTGTTGAATGGTGACATCTGGTCCGAGACCAGGATGTGGAACCAGTCTAGCACTGGGGGACTTGGCCTAGAGCTGAGTGGCCATTCTTTGAATGGAGGCACTTGGTCAATTACCAGGAATTTAACCTAGTCTGGGACTAGGGGCTTAGCCTAAGGGTGATGGCCATTCTCCGGGAGAAAGGAGGCGCTTGGTCTGTTACCAAGTATTTGACCTTGTGTCAAATTATGCAGCCTATGGTTGTGGCACCTGGTTTGTTACCAGGATGACACTATAAGCCCTAGACCGGGTCTAGGCATGTGTGACACTCTGACCCTCGATCAATGGGCTTTGTGATCTTCTCCAAGGCTTAGATACCCTTGGTTAAGACACCTTAGTATCCGATCTTGGTGTCACATAGCGTGTGAGATAAAAGCATTAGTAATTCTCTCTGTTTATGATGATGTACTTTGAGTGGAGATGAAGGACCACCTTGATCACTTTACTTGACCACAGGGCACTTGAAGAAGGCTAAAGCAAAAGTCTAAAATAAATAAGGACCCTTAGTACCACTAAGGTGTCAAAGTGAAAGTGCAAAAGACCTTTAGTACCACTAAAGGCAAAAGTCAAAGTGATTAAAGAATAAAATAATATTATTTTGTTCTTTTGAGTTTTGGTCCACTTACAGGTGACTCAAAGGCTATAAAAGAAGATCAATCCATTTCATTATTACACACACTTGCTCTCACAGGTACAACTGTTCCAAAGAAGAAGAATTCGCTGGTTCAAAGAAGGAGGAAGTTGTCTTGTGATTTTGCCCTAGCATGGATGAGTCTAGCTAGGGCATCCACACCTATTGAAGCAAATCCCTAAGCTAGGGTTTCATTGAAAAGACCGACAACATTCTTTTATCATTTTTATGAGTTAGGGTTTTACCCTAACTCCCTTCTTCTTCTCTGGGCAGCTATCAGTCCTCATCGGACAGCCACCAGTTGTCATTGGGCAGCCACCAGTTGTCACTGGGCTGCCCTCTTCTTCCCTCGGGTAGGTCTTTCAGACCCTCGGGCCACCAACAGAGAACATGTGAAGGGTTCGGGTCTGTAGCAAACCCTCGGGCTGCTATCAGACATCCCGTAAAGGGCTTCCGACAGTTAGTAGGAGCCACGGGCAACAGCCGAAGCACAGGCCGGGGTCTCGGGCAAAGCAGGCAGGCCTCCAGGCAGGTTGCCATAGCTCGAGCAGGTCTTTCAGACCCTTGGGCCACCAATAAAGAACCCGTGAAGGGTTTGGGTCTGTAGCAGACCCTTGGACTGCTATCAGACATCCCGTAAAGGGATTTCGACAATCAGCTGGAGCCACGAGCAGCAGCCGAAGCACAGGCCGGGGTCTCGAGCAAAGCAGGCAGGCCTCCGGGCAGGTTGCCATAGATCAGGCAGAGCTTCGGGCAGGGCAGCAGGTACCGACAGGTGAGCAGAGGATTTGGGCAGGGCTCGGTTAGGATAAAACGGATCCGGGCAGGCAGAGAAGGAATTCGGGCAGTCTGATCTCTCCAGGCAGAAGAGTGAAAATTAGGGTAGAAAGCCCTAATTTGGTAAAAGCCTAATTTGGCATTTTTGTGTAAAAGATTATCTTATGTGTGATTGTGAATTTGTGATACAAACCCATTTAGGGTTTGAGAATTCTTGAAGAACTCAGTCATCTCATTTACGAGATGAATTACTAATGCTTTTGGGGTTTTTGTCCTTTAAAGGTTTCCCCAGTGAAAAACTCTTGTGTTCAGTGTGTTGATGTGATTTAATGCACTTGTCATTTTTTTTATGTTCGTTTGCAAATTTTAAAAGTATTTATGGTAATGCTAAAATTCAACATGGTATCAAAGCTTAGCATGTGAAGACCCGGTAAGAAGAAATTGTTGTTGTCTTCCTAGACCTTGGGATATTTTGCAGACTTTGACATTTGACTAAGTGGCAGAGATGGCCATCAACATCTTCAGACCGGAAGAGAAGCTTCAAGGTTCATCTAACTACAACTCCTGGAAAGCTAGGCTTACAACTATTCTAGAAGAAAATGACCTTGATGACATTGTGTTCAATATCAGTTAAGAGCCAACATCCAATGCTAGTAGACTTGCTTCCAAGAAGAAGCAGACTAAGGATAGAAGGATCATCTATGATTTTGTCAAAGAAACTGTGATGTCCAACATCACAACATCAAAGACTGCCAAAGAATGCTTTGACACCTTGGCTAACTTGTATGAGAAGAAGGCTCCCAGCCAGAAGAGAGTCTTGAAGAAAAGGCTACGAACTTTGAAGTTGAACAAGGATGAAGGGGTTGGTTCCTTCTTCACAAAGATTCCACAGGTAAGAGATCAACTTATTGCTATTGGTATTGTTGTTGATGATGATGACCTTGTGCAAACAGTGGTCGATGGTCTCCCAAGCTCTTGGGAAGCATTCCTGGCATCTGTCAGTGGACGTGAGAATCAACCAAACTTTGAAAGACTTTGGCATGATTGCATAGAAGAAGAGGGAAGGACTTCAGGCAAAGCAACTAAGGAAGGAAACTTTGAACTTGCAGCAAAGACAAAGAAGTTCAAGAAGCCCTCCTCTCAGCAAAAGAAGGGAAAGAAACCTCAAGGTAAGTTCTTTGATGTCTCAAAAGTGGAATGTTATAATTTCCACAAGTTTGGACACTTTGCCAAAGATTGCAGGCAGACCAAGAAGAAATTCAAAAGAAGATTTCAAGCGTCTGCTATAGAAGAAGAAGAACACCAGGGCTAACAAAGAAGACGAACCTAGAAGAGAGTACTACCTGATCTCCGCTCTCTCTGGATCCATCACAGACAGTGCTACCTCTTGGTTGGTGGATAGTGGTGCCTCTAGGCATATGACAGGTAACCGTGGAGCTCTCACCAGCTATAGAAAGAAAAGTTCAGTACTCAGGTGGTACTTGGAGATGACTCCACTTACAAGATTGAAGGAGTTGGCTCAATTTCACTTCAACTTGACTCAGGTACGGTTTTACATATTGATGATGTCTTATATGTTCCTGGTTTGAAGAAGAATCTTCTATTTGTTGCTGGCTTAGAGGACAAGGGCTATAGAGTCTTTTTCATGGACAAGAAGGTCCTTCTATGGGCAAAGGATGAAAAGCTAAGCTCAGCTGTACAGATTGGAGTTCGAGAGGGAGGCCTTTACAAGGCTTTTGAAGATTCCACTCATGCTTTGGTACATCATACAGTTGATCCATGTGAGCTGTGGCATAGAAGGTTTGGACATCTTCACTACACAGCTCTTCTAAGCTTACAGAAGATGGTCACAGGTATGCCAGATTTATCTCCAAAACATGATGGAATTTGCAAAGGATGTGCTCTAGGTAAGAAAACTAAGGAATCCTTTTCCAGAAGCAAGAATAGATCTAAAGGCATTTTATATTTGATTCACTTTGATATTTGTGGGCCTATGTCTTCACCCTCCTTGAGTGGGTGTTTATATTATGTCTGGTTCATAGATGATCACTCTCGAAAATCATGGATTTACTTCCTCAAGGCCAAAAGTGAAACTTTTGACAGGTTCAAAGAGTTCAAGGCTCTGATTGAAAAATAAACTGGCAGACACATCTGTATCTTGAGATCAGATAACGGAGGTGAGCATGAATCTAATGAGTTTGATGATTTTTGCCCAGAATTAGGAATCAAGAAAGAGCTGACAGTATCATACAACCCTCAGCAGAATGGGGTTGCAGAAAGGAAGAACAAAACGATCTGTGAAGCTGCTAAAGCCATGCTTATCGATCTAGATCTTCCTTTATCCTTGTGGGCTGAAGCTGCAGGTACTACTGTGTATATCCAGAACATAAGCCCTCATGATATCTTGGGGGAGAAGACTCCAGAATAAGTCTTCACCAGAAAGAAACCTGCAGTTGACCACATGAGCATATTTGGCACTCCGGTTTACATTCATGTGCCAAAGGAAAAGAGGGCCAAGTTAGAGCCTTTCAGTAAGAAAGGTATATTTGTCAGGTACAGAGACTGCTCGAAGGCCTATCGCATCTATGTACCTAGACAAAGGTACATTGAAGTCAGCAGAGAAGTAATCTTCCATGCGGAAGCTGTGTTTCGTCAAACACAAGAGCTTTCAAAGGAATATGAAGCACCTCCCCTTGAGTTTCCAGATTCAGAAGTTCAGAGGGAGGAAGAGGAATTTGAGGATAAAATTCCAGATGCACCTGAGGACATTGAAAGTTTACCAGAAGAACTGCTTGAAGTTCCTCCTTCCAAAAGGAGACCTGCCCAGTACCGAGAAATGGTACAAGAAGCCGAGAAGCATAAAGCTCCTCTCGGGACTTTCAGAGAAAGCATAAGACCACAAAATTTCTCTGGTCTTATGAGCAAGCTCATCAGTGCAGAACCGTCCTCATACAAAGAAGCAACAAGTCAACAGGTATGGGTTGATGCCATGATTGAAGAGTACAGTTCAATCATGAAGAATGGTGTGTGAGAACTTGTTCCCAGACCAACAGGAAAGTCAGTAGTGACATCCAGATGGCTTTACAAAATCAAGCATGCTGCTGATGGCAGTGTGGAGAAGTGTAAAGCCAGATTCGTAGCTCGTGGCTTCACTCAGAAAGAAGGCATTTACTATGATGAGACATTTTCTCCTGTTGCCAGGTATACTACCATTAGAACCATCATTTCTCTTGCTGCAGTATTCAGATGGAAGTTACATTAGATGGATGTAAAACAACCTTCCTCAATGGCAAGATTGAGGAGGAAGTTTATATTGAACAACCTGAAGGCTTTGTGACTCATGGGAATAAGACCCATGTGTGTAAACTGAAGAAAGCCTTGTATGGACTCAAACAGGCTCCGAGAGTCTGGTATGCAAGGATGGATGGATTTCTCCACAGCTTGGGGTTTTCCAAAAGTACAGCCGACTCCAACTTGTACTTTTAAGGTTGTTCATAATCATGTCTCGATCCTTGTTCTATATGTAGATGACTTGTTTCTTACAGGTGATGAACAATTGATAGAACAGTCTAAGAGGGAGCTTTCCTCTGAATTTGAGATGAAGGATCTCAGTTTGATGCATTGTTTCCTTAGCTTAGAGGTCTGGCAAAAGGGAGGCGAGATTTTCTTGACACAAGGAAAGTATGCAGTGGACATCTTGTAGAGATTTGGGATGCAGGACTGCAAGTCCATGAGCGTACCCATGACTACCAACTTGACAAAATTGCGTGACTCAGCCACCAGTTCACAAAGTGTGGCCTCTACTTTGTACAAACAACTTATTGGATCCTTGATGTATCTTGTGCATACGAGACCAGATATCTGTTACACAGTGAATCTCTGAGTTAGTTCAAGTCCGATGAGAAACACATACATTGGGTAGCTGCTAAACATGTACTCAGATATGTGTGAGGTACTATCACTTATGGGCTCAGGTATTCTTCCAGCAGTGGAGTATTATTATTTGGATACGCTGATTCAGATTGGGCTGGTAGTGTAGTATACCGGAAAAGCACCTCTGGTTACTGCTTCAGTATGGGATCTGCAATGATCTCTTGGTCCTGCAGGAAGCAGGGTTCCATAGCTCAGAGTACAACTGAGGCAGAGTATATTGCTGCAAGTGATGCTTGCAAGGAAGCAATTTGGCACAGAAAATTTCTATTTGATTTGTTCGGGGGAAAACTTGACTCAACGATCATCCATTGCAATAATTAGAGTTGCATTAAGCTTTCAGAGAACCCGGTGTTTCATGACAAATCGAAACACATTGAAATGAAGTATCATTTCATCAGAGACCTAGTGCAAAGAGGTGCTCTGAAGTTGTTGTACATTCGTACGGATGAATAAATCGCAGATATCTTGACCAAGCCTTTGACAACATCAAAGTTCGTGTACTTTGACAAGCTTGGCATGGCGGAGAATGACTCTCTCGCTGAGAGGGAGTGTTGGTTTTTTTGAGCAGCATCGAGAGCCATTCTCTTAGGAGAATGGAGACACCTGGTTCGGGACCAGTGTCTGGAACCAGTCCAGCACTGGGGGACTCAACCTAGAGTTGAGTGACCATTCTGTTGAATGGGGATATCTGGTCTAGGACCAAGATATGGAACCAGTCCAGCACCGGGGGACTCAACCTTGAGTTGCGTGACCATTTTGTTGAATGGTGACATCTGGTCTGGGACTAAGATGTGGAACCAGTCTAGCACTGGGGGACTCAACCTAGAGCCGAGTGGCCATTCTTTAAATGGAGGCACCTGGTTAGTTACCAGGAATTTAACCTAGTCTGAGACTAGAGGCTCAGCCTGGGGCCAAGGGCCATTCTCCGAGAGAATGGAGGCGCCTGGTCTGTTACCAAGTATTTGACCTTGTGTCAAATTATGTAGCATATGGCTGAGGCACCTGGTTTGGTACCATGATGACACTATAAGCCCTAGACTGGGTCTAGCATGTGTGACACTTTGACCCTCGATCAGTGGGCTTTGTGATCTTCTCCAAGGCTTAGCTACCCTTGGTTAAGACACCTTAGTATCCGATCTTGGTGTCACATAGAGTGTGAGATAAAAGCATTAGTAATTCTCTCTGTTTATGATGATGTACTTTGAGTGGGGATGATGGACTACCTTGACCACTTGTCTTAACCACAAGGCACTTGAAGAAGGCTAAAGCAAAAGTCTAAAATATATAAGGACCCTTAGTACCACTAAGGTGCCAAAGTGAAAATGCAAAAAGACATTTAGTACCACTAAAGGAAAAAGTCAAAGTGATTGATTGCTAATGCCTCTACACTTTCAGCTACTACTTTCCCAATATTTTCAATAACATCACCAAGTCCTGAATGGCATCCTCGACTATCTTGTCCAGATGATCAGCTTGAACAACACCAAAATAAGCAGATCCGCCTCAACAAATATGAAACATAAGTTGGGGTCTGCTTTACTTTTGGTGAAGCCCATAATTTGCAAGTATCCATTTGTCCTCGAATACAATGCTTGATGTGCCCACTGGAGCCCATACAAGGCCTTTTTTAGCCTGCACACATGGAACTCCTTCCCATTGATATCAAAGCGCCGAGGTTGCTCTTTGTACTCTTCTTCCTCAATCATCGAGGAAAACTGTCTTCACATCCATCTGATGTATCCTCTATCCCATAAAGGAGACTAAAGACATCGCTTCTCTAATGGAAGTGTACTTGGTGATTGGAGCAAAAGTCTCCTCATAGTCCACTCCCTCTTTCTAGGAGAACCCTCTCACCACAAACTTCGCTTTGTACATTCCTATACTGCCATTTGCCACATGCTTGATCTTGTAGAGCCATCTGGAAGTCACTTTTGATTTCCCCTCCCCGAGTTTGACTCTGTTAATCTGCTGAATAGCTCCCGCGCTTCAGACATGTGACGAGATGTACCATTGTCCAAGTACCAAGCACTCTTGGCAACTGTGCTGGTAGAAAGGAAGGAAACAAGAGAGAAGTCACTCTCGAACTGCACAACAAACTCCCTCAATTGAGTCTTTGTAGATGCTGCTACCTTCTGCTTCTTCCCCTTATCTTTCTTCTTCTCTGGACATTGAGATGAATAGTGCCCATTCTTGTGGCACACAAAACACTTGATTTTAACCGAGTCTTTCTTCTTCCCAGGATGTAAGGCTTCCCCCTCATTGTTACTATGTTACTGGATCCACCACCCAGTGTGTAGGATCCGTGGATCCCGGATCTGATACGTATCCAGATCGGATTCACCTTGGATCCACAATGGAAACAGATCCCCTGTAGAAGGAAACATATCCTGGTCCCATGAAACCGATCCTGTGAAAAATAAAAAATTTCCTGAAATTTTCAAACTCATCCTGTGAAAAATCAAACAATTCCTAAAATTTTCAAATGGTTCCTGCAACCTTCAGTGCTTCTATGACCCATTGATCCACCCTAAACACCTAATGGCTAAAAGCGTAAACCCCATTCCTGCTTAAGGTTTGATCTACCCTTATGTCAAGATATGCTCGGATGTTAGGAGTACCAGACCCTCGTGGATTACTTTGGCTCTTGGATCTTGCCCACCCGAGCTCCTTCGCCCCTGTGCAGGGTTACAGGGTTGGAACTGGAGCAAGTGCTCTCCCATGCTACATACTGGACCGCCTTACACATCTTTACTTCTTACTTCTTTCTTCTTTCTATTTCACTTGTATTGCTTATATTGTATTTTCTTCACGGGAGATCGGTTGATCCTCCTGCATGCATAATATATCATTGTAACCGACGGTCTTGTTGACCAACTTTGTGATCATTAGTGGACATTAATAAAATTATCTTATCTTATCTTATCTGATATATCAATATCAAGGTCTGCTCTTAACGTTTTTATTTGATATATCTTTATGGTCAAGGTCTGCTGTTAAGGGCTGATCTATCTTTATGTACTATGTTGTTGCTCACTTCACCTACACTGTTATGTAGTCTTGCCATAACGTTCAAGAAAACCACTTTATTTCCTTCTGATTGGGACATGTGGATGTGGCTCACAAAAACACTATTATGACCTGCTTCAAGTTCATGCTGAAATGGTTTTTAAAATTATCAATATCACAACTTATCAAGTTATCAATTATGGTACATGAACTTCTTTTTTTAGCAATAACTTA
The DNA here is from genome assembly GCA_001517045.1 of Pseudotsuga menziesii. Classification (NCBI taxonomy): domain Eukaryota; kingdom Viridiplantae; phylum Streptophyta; class Pinopsida; order Pinales; family Pinaceae; genus Pseudotsuga; species Pseudotsuga menziesii. Next base: position 78,397 of record LPNX010437538.1, read on the forward strand.
TAGTTCTACTCTTGTGTTTCCTAAATAGTTTTGTTTCTTCATTCTATTTTTCTATTTATTATAAAATATTTTTATATTTGTTTGTACTTGCCGTTTCTCTGCCATATTCGGATCCTGGGTTTTAAAAAATCTAGCGAATCTGTATCTGTATCTTAGTAACTTAGCATTATTGCCCTTCTTACTAGAATTCTTTCCTTTGCCTTTTCTTGCCTTGCTGACAAGGGCCAAGGTCTCCTCACCATCTTCCTGTTTGTGGGCTCTAGACTCCTCTCGAGTCTCCTCTTGGATGCAAGCATCCCATAGCCTTTCCCAGTTGGGAAGCTTTTCTTGAGCACAAAGACCTTCTACAAATGGTTTCCAGTTCTTGGTAAATCCATTCGACGCCACTTTGACGAGATCTGCATCATCTACCTTCTCCCCAATGGCCGCAAGCTAATCACGAATCTGGTTTATCTTCATAATATAGTTGGTAACATTGTCTGATCTAGTCATCTGGACATTTATGAGTTTGTCCCTCAAAATCATCTTCCTATTCACAATATCACTTTGGAATAGCTCTGTGAAAGCTTTGTACATCATGTTGAACTTTTAGCATTAGCATGAATACTTTTTAAAATTTGCAGACTAACATAAACAAATGACAAGTGCAGTAAATCATATCAACACATCAACACACTGAACACAAGAGTTTTTCACTAGGGAAACCTTTAAAGGACAAAAACCCCAAAAGCATTAGTAATTCATCTCGTAAATGAGATGACTGAGTTCTTCAAAATTTTCCAAACCTTAACTGGGTTTGTACCATAGATCCACAATTACACAGAAGATAATTTTTTACACAGAAAAAGCCAAATTAGGCTTTTTACCAAACTAGGGCTTGCTGCCCTAATGTTCTCTCTTCTGCCCAGAAATTTGCAGGCTGCCCGAATTTCTGGTTTTGCTTGCCCATATCTGTTTTGGCCTGCCTGTACCTGTTTAGGCTTGCCTGTACCTGCTGCCTTGTTGCCTTATTGCTGACCTGCTGCTATTCTGCTGTCCGTAGGGTAGACCTGTCTGCCCGACCTAGCCCGAGGCCCTTACGGGCTGGCCTGTAGGCTGCCTGAGGGTCTACATAGACCCGACAGCCTTAACAGGCTTGCGGGCTGCTGCCTGTGACCCTTATGGGTATGCCAACATGCTGCCCGAGGGTCTGCTTGGCCACGACAGCCCTTACGGGTTTGCTTGAAGGCTACCCAAGGGTGGTAGCAAGCCCAAACCCTCATGGGTATGCCAGCTGTAGTCTGCCTGAGGGTGCAGAAGGAGGGCCGAGCCCTCAAGAAGCTTGCCAAGAGGAAGAAAGGGGCATCCCAAAGAGAAATAGGGCTGCTCGTGAACCTTAGAGGCTGCTTGGTGAACTGTTGGAGACTGCCCGTGAACTTGCTCAACTGCCCGGAGAAAAGGAGGAGAGTTAGGGTAAAATCCTAGCTCATAAAATTGATAAAAAAATGTTGTTACTGAAACCCTAGCTTAGGGTTTATAAAAAACAAGTGTGAATTCCGTAGCTAGACTCATCCATGCTAGGGCATCACATCAAACTTCCTTCTCTTCAATAACCAGCAATTTCTTCTGTTGGAGCAGCTGTACCTGTGAGAGCAAGTGTGTGTAACAATGAAATTGATTGATCTTCTTTTATAGTCTTTGAGTCACTTGTAACTGGACCAAAACTGAAAAGAGCAAAAAATTATTATTTTATTCTTTTCTCACCTTGACTTTTACCTTTAGTGGTACTAAAGGTCTTTTTGCACTTTCACTTTGACACCTTAGTGGTATTAAGGGTCCTTATGTATTTTTGACTTTTGCTTTAGCCTTCTTCAAGTGCCCTGTGGTCAAAACAAGTGATCAAGGTGGTCTTTCATCCCCACTCAAAGTACATAATCATAAACAAAGAGAATTACTAATGCTTTTATCTCACACTTTGTGTGATGCCAAGATCGGATACTAAGGTGTCTTAACCAAGGGTAGCTAAGCCTTGGAGAAGACCACAAAGCCCACTGATCGAGGGTCAGAGTGCCACACATGCCTAGACCCGGTCTAGGGATTATAGTGTCTTTCTGGTAACAAATCAGGTGCCTTAGCCATAGGTTGCATAATTTGACACTAGGTCAAATATTTGGTAACAGATCAGGTGCCTCAGCCATAGGCTGCATAATTTGACACTAGGTCAAATACTTGGTAACAAACCAAGCGCCTCCATTCTCCCTGAGAATGGCCCTCAGCCCCGGGTTGAGTCCCTAGTCCCGGACTAGGTAAATTCCTGGTAACTGACCAGGTGCCTCCATTCAAAGAATGGCCACTCAGCACTAGGCTGAGTCCCCCAGTACTAGACTGGTTCCTTGTCCTGGTCCCAGACCAGATGTCACCATTCAACAGAATGGTCACTCAACTCAAGGTTGAGTCCCCCAGTGCTAGACTGGTTCCATATTGTGGTCCCGGACCAGATATCCACATTCAATAGAATGGTCACTCAACTCTAGGTTGAGTCCACAGCCTGGTCCTGGACCAGGTGTCTCGATTCTCCTAATAGAATGGTTCTCGATGCTGCTCAGAAAAATCAACACATTGTAGGGGCTGTTGAATTCTCAGCTACACGAGGAATCAAGTGATCCTTCACAACATCCATGATCACCCTTTAAGCTTTCACCGCCTTCTTCTCATGTGCTGCCAACTAAGTTGGATTTGTTGGTTTAGCCTCTGCTTGATCCACGATGTCTCAAAGTTCATGGTCTTTCAAGAGTAGTGTAACCCTTGCTTCGCATGACAGGAAGTTAGATGTCCCATCTAACTTGTATTCAAATCTAAGACCTGTTGCTGCCATAACTAGATCTGCAAAAACTGCCGTGTGCTTTGTCCTTCAAGCACCCACCAAGATCTATTGCTGTAAACCTCATGTTTGTATTAGATCTGCTTTTTGGTCACTCAGATCTGCTAGATCTGTTGCAATAGACTTCAGATCTGCTCCCTCTCAAAGTCTAATATTTGATAGCATGTTAATTTTTCTGATTTCAACACTAAATAAAATAATTTCTAGTGTTTTTCCTAGCTTAAAATTAATTTCAGCTTACTGATTATTTTACACATCACATAAAACACATACAATTTTCTGCCCTTCAAAATCAACTTTTCATTAAATAACTTCCAAGCTTAGAAGGGCTCCCTTTCTGGGAAAATGGTCCTGAGAAATTACACAACAAACTTGGCAAATTCTGCCTCACTAAAGATGAACTTCAACCTGCAAAACTACCCCTGAAAAAAAGTTAAAAACATATCAAAGCCCTGATTTTTTGTTCTGCAAAACTGGTTGTACAGCCTCACTGTACAGTCTGTACGATTTGTACAACTGTATGTACCCATATGGACAGTTCGTATACTTGCACAGTTTCCATAATAATGTCCGTATGGCATGTATGGAAATCAAGACAACAAGATCTGTATGACTGTACGGCATGTTCGTACAACCTGTCAGTATGGTACCTTGCACAGAAAAATCTGCTTCTGATCAGCTGCTTGCTTCTCCTAAATGGCGCCTTTCTCTCTCTTGCCCAAGAGACTGAAAATCAGAAAGTCCTAATTCTCCACTCAATACTCGAGTTTCTCTCTTGAAAGAATAATTTGTCTTCTCCTCTTTCCTTGGCTTCCTTTTATACTTTTGGTATGAACCAAAACCCTAACTTCAATGGTTGAGATTAGATCTCATTCACTTGAGATCAAGGGCCAAGATTCATTTGATTAAGCTAAATCACTAAAGCCCCAAAACTTAGGCTTTTATCCAAATTAACCCCAATTCGTTATAAGCAAGCATTCACTTTAGTATGTCCTTTAATTGAAGTGAATTTCCTAAGTACATGAGAGGTCATGTTGACGATTCCCATGGGCAAGACATCCACCCATGGAAATAACTGTCCACAGTACAAAACATCAACAAGTGACAGCAGCACATGCGGATAGTGACTCGGGAGTACAGAGGTGAAGGCACATAAATGATGGCTGTATGAATGACGAAGGACAAGAACCGGTACGTATGGACGCAATTTAAGGGGCTGCTGCAGTATGGATGACGACAGAGGTGGTACAGAGGCAGCGGCTGGAAGTTCTCAGGTACATTTATGGATGCAGTGAGTACAGGTGGCTATATGGTGAAGTTAGAAAGTGATAGTGAAGTGTACAGATGAATGGTGGCTGATGTTTGTGTGGACAATAGTGTAAGGAATTTCCTGTTGTACCAATTTACTGGTGCTGTATGGATGTACGTTGGCTCTGATACAAATGTAGAAGCTGAAGTACTATGAAACATAAATATTCTGCAGTACAAATTGAATGTATAAAATATATATTGAGAAAAATGAATTGATGATTTACAACCAGCCTTGTGATGGTTTACTTATACGCATTGACAGGTCATGAGGTGAAGGGGTACGTAATACGTATGCTTTGACTTTTCATTAATCTAACTTCATTATTATTATTATTATTAGTATTAGTATCATAGTTGTATTTATATTTGTTACAGAAGACCTGTGAAATTTGTCTTTCCAGCTTTGGTCATCGACCATTGAAAAGCATGCAAGATTTAGTTGAGTTTTTACCTCCATTCCAGTTGCACTACAATAGATTCCCATGATATTTTGTACCAAAAGATCATGATATCATCTACAAACAAAAGGTGGGAGAGAGACACAGTGCTTGCCACTCTACCTCTGATAGAACCCTCTCTTTTAAATTTTGCAATTAACTTGCTCAGCCCTTTAGGAACCATAAGAAACAAGAAAGGGATAAGGGACAACCTTGTCTAACCCCCCTTGAAAAATTGAAAAAAACTTGAAGAACCATTTATTAAGACAGCATCCCATGATTTAATTGACGGATTGAGGATTCATGCCCATTTGCAATAATGCTAGTCTTAAATGTAGCCAGTTAACCTTATCATAAGCCTTAGCTAAATCAATCTTCATCACTACTGCTGGGAGCTTGTCTAATTTGATTGAGTGGAAACCTCTTGTGCAGAGCCGACACCATCATGGATTTGTCTATTGAAGAGAAACCCGAATTGTTCTTCTGTGATCACCCTGGACAGCATTCTCTTAAGTTTGTTTGCTATAATTTTTGAGACAATTTTGTATATGAGATTACATAGAGATATAGGCCTAAAATCCTTGAAGGAACTGGGTTCATTCTTTTAAGGAATAAGCGCAATGAATATAGAATTACGAAGACTTTAGAACTTTCCTTGAAGTTCTACATTCTTCCACCACCCTCAAGATCTCCTCTTCGAACAACTCATAAAATTCTAGATAGAACTCCACAATATAGCCATCTGGCTGAGGACTCTTGTCTTTCTTAAATGAGAGCAAAACACTTTTCAATTCCTCCTTTGTGACTTCAGCTTCTAGGACTGCATTCATCCTCTAATCGAATAGACTTGGAAAAATCCTATTCACCTTCATTAAATCAGCTAAGTTTGGAGCTTCTGGATCTTTAAATAGATTTCAGAAGTGATCCTTGCTTGCTCTTGCTATATTTTCAAAGGATCTTACCTTGATTCCATTAGGAAGACTTAACCTCCCAAATAGTATTCATTCTCTCCCTAAAATTTGCAAATCTATGAAAGAACTTTGTGTTATTGTCTTCTGCCTCCAACCATATTGCTTTAGTTTTAAGTCTCCACGCTATCTCCTCCTTGTCCATAAGATCCTATTTTTGTCCTCTACTGCCTTTAAAGCATCCAGCTCTTCATTGAAAACCCTTGTTACATTGTTTCCAAGAAGAGTAGAAATGTATGATTTCACCATCTTTAATCTGCTTGATTTTCTTCTTTTTTCTTCCTTGCCCATTCTTCAGTTAGCTTCTTAACTTGTTTGAGATTAATGGCAAATTGATACATCGTTGATTCACCTAAAGATGGATCATACTGTTTCCAATTATTTGAAATAAGGACCCACTTTGTAGTATAAAATTATCTCCACATAAAAGGAGTTGATCTTATAAATGTACTTAAATCCTGGTTTACCTTTTAATTACCATTTCTTAATGTCTAGCAGCTTGTGTAAATTGTGGTTGTCTTTGCTTGTCATACATATTATTTTGGACTCTTGGGATTCTACTCTGATGTTGACTTTTGACATGATACTGAAAGTGGCACAAGATGCGTGATAAAAAAGACCGAGTATCTATTTGTATGGTCCTTACTCTCGAGTCTTTGTAATTATAGGTTTGTTTAAGTTGTTGATTTTCTGAGCAGCATCGAGAGCCCTTCTCTTCGGAGAATGGGACCACGGTGAAGACTCAACCCAGTGTTGAGTGACCATTCTGTTGAATGGTAGATATCTGGTCTGGGACCATGATATAAACCCAGATCTGCCCTGGGTAGACTCAACCTTGTGTTGAGTAGACATCTGGTCCGGGACCACGGTGAAGACTCAACCCAGTGTTAAGTGACCATTCTGTTGAATGGTAGATATCTGGTCTAGGACCATGATATAAACCCAGATCTGCCTTGGGTAGACTCAACCTTGTGTTGAGTAGACATCTAGTCCGGGACCACGATGTAGACTAGTCTGGGACTGGTAGACTCAACTTAGCTATGAGTAGCCATTCTATGGGAGAATGAAGACACTGTAAGCCATAGACTGGGTCTGGGCATGTGTGTGGCACTTTGACCCTTGATCTATGGGCTTGGTGTGCTTCTCCTAGGATTAGCTACCCTTGGTTAAGTTACCCTAGTACCAGATCTAGGTGTCACACAGTGTGTGAGATAAAAGCATTAATAACTCTCTTGGTTTATGATGATGTACTTTTGAAATAAAAAAGTACCACAGGTAATGACCACAGGGGCACTTGGTAAAAGGCCAAAGTCAAAAGTCAAAAGAAACAAAAGTACCCTTTTGGTAAAAGTGAAAGTGAAATTAGGAAAAGAATAAAAATATTATTATTTTTACCTTTCCTAATCTTGTCCACCTAAAAGGACCACAGGTGGAAAACAAAATTAAATAAGGACTTTTTATAAAAGTTAAAGGAAAAAAATAAAAGTATCTTTTTGGTAAAAGTGAAAGTGAAATTAGGAAAAGAATAAAAATATTATTATTTTTATTTTTCCTAATCTTGTCCACTTACAGGTGAACAAAGGCTATAAAAGAAGATCAAGCCTTCTCATTTGTCACACACACTTTTGCTCTCACAGGTGAAGAAGACTATCTTATGTTCAAACCCTCAGCTAGGGTTTTATCAACAAAGACCATCTTCAGCATTTTTGCACAGCCATCTTCAGCATTCCATTTTTTTGGGCAGTTTTTCAGCAGTCTGATATTTTCGGGCAGTTTTTAGCGGTCTGATATTTTCAGGGAGTTTTTAGCAGTCTGATATTTTTGGGCAGTTTTCAGACAGTCTAATATTTTCGGGTAGTTTTCAGCAGTCTGATATTTTTTGGCAGTTTTCAGACAGTCTGATATTTTCGGGCAGTTTTCAGCAGTATGATATTTTCAGGCAGTTTTTAGCAGTCTGATATTTTTGGGCAGTTTTCAGTAGTTTGATATTTTCGGGCAGTTTTAAGCAGTCTGATATTTTCAGGCAGTTTTCAGCAGTTTGATATTTTTGGGCAGTGTTCAATGGTCTGATATTTTGGGGCAGTTTTCAGCAGTTTGATATTTTCGGGCAGGAGAGAAAATCTCAGTTTTTCTGAGAAAGCCCTAAATTGGTAATTTTCTATAATTCTGGAAATTGCGGGTAAAATTATCAGTCTGATTTTTACCGATGAATTTTACAGTTATTGTGGTCAAAATCCAGATTTGGATTTGAGGAACTTTTTGAAGAATTTCTTAAGCCATTTCATTTACGAGATGAGCTAGTAATGCTTTTGGGGTTTTTGTCCTTTGAAGGTTTCCCCAGTGAAAAATATTGTGTCCATGTGTCCATGTGTGCTGATGTGATGAATGTGTTTTTACTGCACTGCTGATCTATTTATGTGTATCTGCAAATTTTTAAAGTTTATGCTAATGTTGAAAATTCAACATGGTATCAGAGCTTAGCATGTGAAAACATAGTAAAGGGATACTGTTGTTGTTTCTCACTAGATCTTGGAATAAGATTTGTATATCTAACATTTGGATAAGTGACAGAGATGGCTACCGTTGGTTTTGTTGTCCGCCGAATGCACACCAGCAACAGAAATCTAATGAAAGCTGTCTCCTCACTTGAGAAAATGGGAGAGGTGTGTCCTTGGGGGCAAGCACAGAGCCAGGTACTGTCACCTACTCCTAGCTCCTTCGTTTAGGCTAACTCCTAATGAAGCCAAGGGGGGTAGTCTTTAACAAAGAGTTTTCTATGGCTCAATGTGTTTAAGTGTTTTTGAAGTTTGAGTGATGCGGATGGGTGTTTGTTGATGGGAAGATCACAGATTTAAGATTAAAATAATTCAAAGATATCCTTTCATTATATTAAATAAAACACAACACTGATTAAAATTAAGCAAAAGTATCCATAATGAAATAATATTTGAACAATTACACTTCAGATATAAAAATAGAATAATCACAAGACTAGTGTCCTTATCCAATGGGTAATGGAGTCAAGAATTGTAGTGCTTGGGATGCAAAGATATATAAGCGTTAAGTATATTTGTGAGATCATTTTGCAAGTGCTCTTTGTAAATTTTATAAAGTTTTAGTGATCTTGATTATTATGGCTAAGAACACAAGGTATCAACCGGAAGATATACCTTCAGTGGCTCCTCTCAATGACATGTCGGATCGTCTAGTATTCTAGGCTAGGTGTCCAAGGAACTTAACCAGCCTGATTGAACTCTGAGACAACGGTTTGTTTCGGCATCACTAGCAAGAATTTGCCCACTTACCTCAGTATTTATCGACAACGCCGGTTCGTTGGTTACAGGGTGAAAGTTTTATTAAGGTTTTTCACTTATCCAATTAATCAAATCCAACCACCGTTCTGAGTACGAGTCCAACTTTTTAGGATCGGCAGAGCATACTTGGTGGCGGAAAGCAACGAAGTAAATTTTTAAATGGGGGGTGTGAGTTGCAAATTTTAAGTTTAGAGCACATAGTTAAACTCTCCGATAGAGAGTGCTCTTGACTTTGTCTTATGACAAAAGTTCAAGAGACTTTAGCTATTCTATATGCCTAATGCAAGGAAAATGCAAATCTAACTATGCTCTCCGACAGATATTGCTCTTGATTTGGGTTATGGCAAGTTCAAGAGACTTTGTTTTATTTTAAGAGACAATCAGATTGTACATATGAAACCACGTGATAGCTCAAAAATTGTAAAACAACGATCTAGCAATTAATAAACTACTTGCAAAATGAACTAATCTAGCAATTAGTATTCTACAACAAAATGAAACTAAGCCACTAGCAGAAATAAACTAAGCTAAGAAGAAGCAAACCACTCAAAGGACAATGCAAGACTTCCCCAAATGGGGGAAGTTGGGTGTGGGGGATTAAAAACCCCACTAACCAGACTCTATTATTAAGTACAGATGCCTTTGGGATTTGAAACCCTTGGAAGGACTTTGAGAGAAATAACTTGGAAAAAAAAACTTGAAACAAGCTCTTAAGAGCTATTACAAAGTATAATGGCTAATCAATGACTTTTGGTTTGGATCATCCTTATGGTTTCTTCACTTTCTTGTTGGTTTAGATCTTTTTTGTTTCAAAGCTTCTCAAGCTCTTTTCTCCTTCAAAATACCTACACAAAAGATCCAACTCAAGGCACCCCTTAGCATTTGTCAAAATAAAATATGAGATCTAAACTAAGTATAACCTAAAAACTTGACAAGCAATGCAAGTCTAGTCTCAAAGATGAGATCTAAGAATTAAACTTAACAATGGAAACTATCTAACATACAAATAACAAAACTAACTTTGTAAAGATATCTAATGTAAACTTTAACAATGAAACTATATGCTTGATCACTTTTTTAAATGCAAAATTTAATTTTTTGAAATGAGATCTAATACTAGTGTGAAAATGCAAACTAAGATCTACGTAATGCAATCAAGAAGCTAACTAAAAAAATGGAAATTAACTTAACCAAGGCTCTTTTTATGTTTTGTGGACTTTTGAAGCAAGGAAAGAAAAACAAGCAAAAGAAAAGAAAAAAGGGGATTGGAAGAAGGGGCAAAGGAGAGCTGAAAACGAAGATAGAAGGGGCAGCCAAACAGTGGACAGAGAATGACCCAACAACAGGCTGGAAAGAAGCCCACACAGTGGGTAACAAGCCCAATCTGTGGGGTAAAAAAGGGTGCCCAAACAAAGATGAATGGGGCAGCGAACAGTCAACAAATGAGGCTGCAAACAATGAGGAAAAGGGACGAAAACAAAGGAAAAAAAGAAAGGGTAAAAAATGAAGCTAGAGAAGAGGGCTAAACTCAGGACAAAACTTTAGTATAGAAGAAGAAGAAGAGGAGTGTGCTTCTTTGCCAAATCTCTAATGCTTGAGATCAACTTTGGGAGATCCTGAAATGCACACGGATGTTAGAAAGTAGGTCTTTTGAAGAGGTGAGAGATGCAACCGAGCTCAAGCCTCTCTTCAACGTATTAGATTTGCACAAGAAATTACTCACAAACACACCTTGATCAAATATTGCATGTAAAGAAAAATGGGACCAGAAGAGTATAAGTATTTCCAACTACAGTCTACTCCTTCCAAATCACATAGAACCCTAACATGAATGGACAAGTTGAACCCAAATGCCCACCCTATGGGCTTTAGAAAGCCTTCTAAGCTAAATAATTGATCAAAGTAATGAAATATGAGCAATAAACAAATTACAATATCACCTTAGAATAGTTTTGTCCTGAGTTTAGCCCTCTTCTAAGCACTTCCATAACAAGCATCAACACCACATAGACCTCTAAAGTCGCTTTATTTCAATAAGCCAATGGCTATATGATTACAAAATGACAAAGTAAGTTTGCCCTAAAAATCCATGTGAAGAGAGTGCAAAGCACCTCTCTTTATACAAAAACTAAACCCCAGGGGGGATTTAATGAACCGAAGATCAACTTAGCATGTAACTGAGTTGAAGTGAACTCTCACTGAGCTGAACCTTGCTGAAGTGAAGAGGAACTGACCCTCTCCACCCAACATGTGCCAACACACCCCAAAATCTTACCAAACAAGCGAGTCATCCCTTTCCTCACACGATCCGTACGGCTCATCGGCGTGAAGGTTTAAAGGCTCGATACCATAGTGTATTATTTCCTGAAGCACATTATGTATCAAAGACCATACCACGTTTTATTTAAAACATACATATGGGGGGTCCACCCCATATGCTAGCGCAACCACCATAACTTAAAACCATTCGATGCAAGTTGTAATGGATACACATGACACGGTATGGTTGATTTTATATTTGAAATGAAGAGGGGTCCACACATCCCACTCGCTAGCTTCCAACAATGCTAGCGTGAGATTCTACCTTACCTTCACGTCATCTTCCATGGAAACAATTCGTAACCAATTTTTAAACCAAAGTTTGAGTTTGGAGTTATGTGGAAGAGGATCGCTAACCATTTGGACCACATGCCAAGTCACCTTTTCACCATTTTTTAATTAATTTTTACTTTTTGAATACTTTGACTTTGGTGCATTTTGTCCAAACTTAGCATTTAAATGCTATTCTGAAGCTCTTTTAGCCAAATACTGCCTCACGGGATGCTCTGGCTGCTCGACTGATAGTGAAAGTGGCCCTTGGGGTAAAGATGCTGCTCCGGGCTTGAAAATGAGCCCAACCATGCCGAAAATGGACTCCGAATCACTCGTTTTTTTACATTTTGAAGTTTCTCATTTAAACCATTAAAAAATGGCTTAAAAAACAGAGAAAATTATTTTTTCTCGAAATCAGACGAAACTCTAGGGGGACCTAGTACATGTTCATATGACTCAATCAGAATGCCTAGCATGACAAAAATATTGACATGAAGGCTCTAATAACCTCCCAAGGTCGAAACATCAAGACAACTACCCCAGCTTTGGAGGAGCGAGTGAAAAACTCAGAAATTATTGGTCGTTTGTTTAACAACCAATAATAACCAAGGGAAAAAACACTCTGGGCTAGTCGGCTTGATGCCCAAGTCCGAAAGCCAAGCGTTTTATAAAAAATTCAATGCTAGGACATTTTTTACAATCTCCTCAAGGGGGTATGGACATGTATTTTAGAAAAAATAAACAGTTCAGCCAAAAACTGGCTAACTCTGGAACACACTGAACTTCTGAACTCTGGAGATGAGCATTCATCATGCTCGATAACTGGCGGCTCAATAGGAAGTTCAACTATTGTACAAAATAGTTGGTAACAGGTTTCAAACCGGAAGAGAAGCTCTCTGGTTCAGCGAACTTCAATTCTTGGAAGGCCAGGTTGACAGTCATTCTTGATGAGAATCACTTGGATGACATTGTTCTTAATGTCACAGAAGAGCCAACTACAAATGCTGGTAGGCTTGCCTATAAGAGGAAGCAAGGTAAGGCTAGAAGAGTTATTTATGATTCTATTAAAGAAGAATTGATGCCTAACATCACATCCTTGAAGACTGCTAAAGAATGCTATCATACATTGGTAAACCTCTATGAAAAGAAGGCTCCCAGTCAAAAGAGAGTCTTGAAGAAGAGGCTACGAACTTTGAAGCTGAACAAAGATGAAAGTGTTGGTTCCTTCTTCCTCAAGATCAAACAGGTAAGAGATCAACTCCTTGCTATTGGTGTTACGGTTGATGATGATGATCTTGTACAAATAGTGGTTGATGGTCTCCCAAGCTCTTGGGAAACCTTCATGGCATCCGTCTGTGGACGAAAAAATCAGCCAACCTTTGAAAGGATTTGGCATGATTGCATACAAGAAGAAGCAAGGAACAATGACAAGGTAATCAAGCAGGATAACCTTGCACTTGCAACAAAGACCAAGAAGTTCAAGAAGTCTTTCCATCAACAAAAGAAATGGAAGAAACCACTGGGTAATTTTTTTGACATGTCTAAGATTGAATGTTATACTTGTCACAAGTTTTGGCATTATGCTAGAGACTGCACGCAGAACAAGAAGAAACCCAAGAGAAGGTTTAAGGCATCTGCTGCAGAAGAAGAGGAAGAAGAAGATGAAGAACCAAAGAAGAAGAAGAAAGTCAAGGCTAATAAAATTGATGAGCCTTGAAGAGAGTACTATTTGATTTCTGCTCTAACTGGTTCTTTCTCAGCTTGCTCTACTTCTTGGTTGGTGGACAGTGGTGCCTCTAGGCACATGACAGGGAACCGTGGTACCCTTACTAGTTACAGAAAGAAGAAGTTCACCACTCAGGTAGAACTTGGAGATGACTCCACTTACAAGATTGAAGGAGTTGGCTCAACTTCACTTCAACTTGATTCAGGTACGGTTCTTCATATTGATGATATTCTTTATGTTCCTGGTTTAAAGAAGAACCTTTTATTTGTTGCTGGTTTAGAAGACGAGCCACAAAGTCCTCTTTATGGACAAGAAGGTCTTTTTATGGGAAAAAGACACAAATCTAGACTCAGCAGTACAGATTGGGGTTCGAGAGGGAGATCTCTACAAGGCTTCAAAAGTTTCCACTCATGCTTTGGTACATCACTTAGTTGATCCCTGTGAACTTTGGCATAGAAGGTTTGGACACCTTCACTACACAACTCTCCCAGGATTGCAGAAGATGGTTACAGGTATGCCAGAATTTTCTTTAAAGCATGAAGGAATTTGCAAAAGATGTGCATTAGATAAGAACACTAAGAAATCCTTTTCCAGAAGTAAGAGTAGATCTAAAGGCATTTTGGATTTGATTCATTCTGACATTTGTGGGCCCATGTCTTCACCCTCCTTGAGTGGGTGTTTATATTATGTCTTGTTTATTGATGACTACTCTCAGAAGTCTTGGATTTACTTCCTCAAGGCCAAGAGTGAAACCTTTGACAAGTTCAAAGAGTTCAAGACACTGATTGAAAATCAGACTGGCAGGCACATTCGTATCTTGAGATTAGATAATGGAGGTGAGTATGAATCTAATGAGTTTGATGATTTTTGTCGAGAAGCAGGAATCAAGAAAGCACTGACAGTGCCTTACAACCCCCAGCAGAATGGGGTTGCAGAAAGGAAGAATAAAACGATTTGTGAGGCTGCTAAAGCCATGATCACTGATCTAGATCTTCCTTTGTCTTTATGGGCTGAAGCTACTGGAACTGCAGTGTACATCCAAAACAGAAGACCTCATGCTATCTTGGGTGAGAAGACTCCAGAAGAAGTCTTCACCAAGAAGAAACCTGCAGTTGATCACATGAGGATATTTGACACTCCTATGTATGTTCATGTGCCAAAAGAAAAGAGGGCCAAGCTAGAGCCTTCCGGTAAGAAAGGCTTATTTGTTGGGTACAGTGATTGCTTGAAGGCTTATCGAGTATATATACCTGGACAGAGGTACATTGAGGTCAACAGAGATGTGATCTTCCATGAGGAAGCGGTGTTTCGTAAAACACTAGAGCTTTCACCGGAAGATGCAGTTACTCCACTTGAGTTTCCAGATTCAAAAATTCAGAGGGAGGAAGAGTTTGATGATCAAAATCTAGATGTTCCTGAGAACGTTGAAAGTCCACTAGAATAACTACTTGAAGTTCCTCCTTCCAAAAGGAGACCTGCTTGGTACCGAGAAACGGTACAAGAAGCTGAGAAGCATAAAACTCCTCCAGGGACTTTCAGAGAAAGCATAAGACCACACAAGTACTCCGGTCTTATGAGTTAGCTTATCAGTTCAGAACCTTCATCGTATGAAGAAGCAACAAGTAAACAGGTATGGGTTGCTGCCACGATTGAAGAGTATAAGTCAATCATGAAGAATGATGTTTAGAAAGTTGTTCCTAGACCTACAGGAAAGTCAGTAGTGACTTCCAGATGGCTTTATAAGATCAAGCATGCTGTAGATGGCAGTGTGGAGAAGTATAAAGCTGATTCGTAGCTCGTGGCTTCACTTAGAAAGAAGGCATTGATTATGACGAGACATTTGCACCTGTTGCTTGGTACACTACCATCAGAACCATCATTTCACTTGCTGCACTATTTGGATGGAAGTTACATTAGATGGATGTAAAGACAACCTTTCTCAATGGTAAGTGTTATCACTTTAGGAAACTCCTTTAGGTTGTAGCTCGAGGATGCCTGGTAACTTAAAATATTTTTTAGGGTTTTTTGATATGGATCAAGTCAGGTGACCTATATAACCTCCCACTGTCAAGACATGCATGAAGCTCACTCAATCACAAGGCTTTTAATTACAATTTGTTCAGTAATTTGAAATAAGGTGCAGGGATGGAGAACTCATCAAACTGGCAAACTTACATGCAAAACAGATGCATGTAAATGGCTAAATCCTGACAAGGATGGTACTTATAAATCAAACTGCATTAACTCACCAATAGGATGACAACTATTAGCTATTAATCAACTTGAAAATTACCTAAATGCACATTCAGGCATAAGTACAGTAAAGATAAAGAAGATGGCTGAACAACTCATAACAAAAGAGCTTACAATTAGAATAAACAAGATGAGACGCTTGACAATAGAATAGGCTTACAAATCCTCGAAGTCGAACCTTTATTTTAAAATCAATCATGGGCTTTATAGCCTTCTACAGAAATCACAGATCTTGAAAATTCGATCTGTTTACACAAAAAATACTTGAAAGTGATAGTTTTCTCAGATTA
Source organism: Pseudotsuga menziesii (assembly GCA_001517045.1). Taxonomy (NCBI): domain Eukaryota; kingdom Viridiplantae; phylum Streptophyta; class Pinopsida; order Pinales; family Pinaceae; genus Pseudotsuga; species Pseudotsuga menziesii. The sequence continues at coordinate 94,148 of LPNX010437538.1, forward strand.
GGGCTTGAAACCCTTGCTAACTATTTGTCTATCTATTGTGAAGATCTAGTTCACTGATTGAATACTAAATAACAGCAACAGTCGCTGATAATCACCGCTGCTAGTTCAGTGTGAAATTTCCGCCAACAGCCAATGTCTCGGTGTTTAACTGAAGTGACCTTTCTTGTTTAATCAGCCGGAGTTTTCTACCTTGTTGTCGCGGTCGCTGATCGAAAGCTCTGTCTTCTAGCCCGTCGGCACCTTAGACTGGAACGCTGTCGCTGTTTCGGAGGTGAAATGAACTAATTTATTGCTATCGAAAGTCGTTTGACGAAGGAATCGGGACATTAGTCCTCTATGCCGCCGATGGGCAGTCTTGTTATTCGCCGATGCACGACATCACTTTTGTTCTATTTGTTTTCAAAACGTTATAATTTTTAACTGTCGGCGATTTTGCTTTGTCGATATCGGAGGTCAGTAGAAGTTGAATCGGAGCTTTAGTTCTCTATGTCGCCGTTGTTTTGAAGCCTCAAATGACTAACGTCGCGACGGTTTCTTCATCGACGATTGGAGGTTCTGTCTTCTAGCCCATCGACGCCCCAAGTCTCAACGTATCGGCGCTTTCCATTACTAGCTCGTCGACGATCGAAAGCTGTAATCATTAACGTGTTGGAACTTCTTGTCTGAACGCTGCCGCTGTTTTAGAGGTGAAACGAACTAATCTTCTCAGTATCGGCGATGATTTCTATTGTGGCGGAACCCATAGTCAGTCTGTCTTCCGCTGTTGCGGCTCCTTAGTGAACTATTGTGCCGACGTTTAGTGTTTTCAATCGCCGATCCGCAGTCCTTAGTTCTTCCGATCGTCGATGATTTTCTATTGTGGCGGAACCCGTAGTTAGCTTGTTTCTCGTCGTTGCGGCTCCTTAGTGAACTATTGTGCCGATGCTTAGTGTTTTCAAACTTCGACGCTTTATTAAGTAGTGGTTCCGATTTCCAATACGTGACTTCGGCGGCCTTTAGTGCTTTATATCGCCGATATTGCGAAACCTTTCAGCTTTGCCTCGTTGATACGCTGTCTTTAGTTCTTTCGATCGTCGAAGTGTTCATCTGTTAGTTCTTTCGATCGCTGAAGTGTTCATCTGTTTGCGGAAGCCGTAGTCCGTATGTCTGTCGGTGGCTAATGAGATGTTCTAATCCTCGCCCAAGCCACCGAAGCTACAACTTTGTGAAATTTTGATCAAACACAGAGGCTTTCAAACTGTCAGTGATATTCATATCCCTTATTGCGTGAATTAAATTCTGGGACCATGATATAAACCCAGATCTGCCTTGGGTAGACTCAACCTTGTGTTGAGTAGACATCTGGTCCGGGACCATGATGTAGACCAGTCTGGGACTGGTAGACTTAGCTTAGTTCTGAGTAGCCATTCTCTAGGAGAATGAAGACACTGTAAGCCCTAGACTGGGTTTGGGCATGTGTGTGGCACTTTGACCCTTGATCTATGGGCTTGGTGTGCTTCTCCAAGGATTAGCTACCCTTGGTTAAGTTACCCTAGTACCAGATCTAGGTGTCACACAGTGTGTGAGATAAAAACATTAATAACTCTCTTGGTTTATGATGATGTACTTTTGAAATAAAAAAGTACCACACGTAATGACCACAGGGGCAATTGGTAAAAGACCAAAGTCAAAAGAAATAAAAGTACCTTTTTGGTAAAAGTGAAAGTGAAATTAGGAAAAGAATAAAAATATTATTATTTTTATTTTTTTTAATCTTGTCCACCTAAAAGGACCACAGGTGGAAAACAAAATTAAATAAGGACTTATTATAAAAGTCAAAGGAAAAAAATAAAAGTACCTTTTTGGTAAAAGTGAAAGTGAAATTAGGAAAAGAATAAAAATATTATTATTTTTATTTTTCCTAATCTTGTCCACTTACAGGTGAACAAAGGCTATAAAAGAAGATCAAGCCTTCTCATTTGTCACACACATTTTTGCTCTCACACGTGAAGAAGACTATCTTATGTTCAAGCCTTCAGCTAGGGTTTTATCAACAAAGATCATCTTCAGCGTTTTTGCACAGCCATCTTCAACATTCCATTTTTTTGGGCAGTTTTCAGCAGTTTGATATTTTCGGGTAGTTTTCAGCAGTTTGATATTTTCAGGCAGTTTTCAACAGTCTGATATTTTTGGGCAGTTTTCAAACAGTCCAGTTTTCAGCAGTCTGATATTTTCGGGCAGTTTTCAGCAGTCTGATACTTTTGGGCAGTTTTCAGACAGTTTGATATTTTCAGGCAGTTTTCAGCAGTCTAATATTTTCGGGCAGTTTTCAGACAGTTTGATATTTTCGGGTAGTTTTCAGTAGTCTGATATTTTCAGGCAGTTTTCAGCAGTGTGATATTTTCGGGCAGTTTTCAGCAGTCTGATATTTTCGGGCAGGAGAGAGAAAATCTCAGTTTTTCTAAGAAAGCAAGCCCTAAATTGGTAATTTTCTGTAATTCTGGAAATTGTGGGTAAAATTATCAGTCTGATTTTTACCGATGAATTTTACAGTTATTGTGGTCAAAATCCATATTTGGATTTGAGGAACTTTTTGAAGAATTTCTTAAGCCATCTCATTTACGAGATGAGCTATTAATGCTTTTGGGGTTTTTGTCTTTTGAAGGTTTCTCCAGTGAAAAATATTGTGTCCATGTGTGCTGATGTGATGAATGTGTTTTTACTGCACTGCTGATCTATTTATGTTTATCTGCAAATTTTTAAAGTTNTCATCACAAGTAAAGTTGAACAAGCCATCTGTACACATCTTAAAATTTTCTGCACACTATTCATGGAATGCTGGTAACAAACATCTGTTCAAGAACAATCTGAATGTATTCTTGTATTATTCTCTTTCCTCTATATTATATCAAAATGTTCTTTAGTTCTACATGATGACACGTTTTCTATTACTTGCACCTATGGGAACCAGATTTTGTTTTTTACTTTGAACTGGTCAGCGGATTTGGGACTAAATTGTGACTCTGAATTATTAGGTGACCAAGTTCTCTCTGTGGTTGGGGAGGTCCATGTCAACCACATTTGTAATACAGACAATCCCAATGCTTTGGTAAATGTTCCGAATGACCACTTTTATAGAAGGTGAACAGTAAAAGCCTATTAGTTTGCCTTTGCACTTCTCAAGAGTGGGCAGTCCCTACCTGGAATGGTCTTGGTACTGCCTGAAAACATTAAGTGATAGTTAACTGTGATCAAATTGAAGCCCAATTATGCAGAGTAGCCCAATTTGCATTTCTTAGGAATGATCATGTCAAACAAAGTGAATGAATTAATCCATATTTTTGGTGGAGAAAAATCACATCATTTAACACATTTCTAAATCCCATTGAAGGATTCATGATATGACTTAAATTTGGAGGCTTTGTATGTTTGGTGCAGAAAAAGAAACATCGTCAGTTGAGGTCTATTCTCTGTGGAAGATGTCGGCTTTTATCCCATGGACACATGCTTACTGCTGTTGGTGGACATGGGGGCTATTCTGGTGGAAAACAATTCATTTCTGCTGAGCAACTTCGTGAAAAGTTGTCTCATCTCCGCCATGATAAAGCTTTGATCATTAAACTGGTATGTAAGAATTAAATTGCTTACTTCTTTACCATACGTTTTGAAAGGTAGCATGAGAGTATCAGTGTAATCAGTCTTACGTTTTTATTTGATGCTATAGGTGAACGTCTGTTCACTTTTTGGATTAGAAAATAGAATTCAATGACCTTTCCTAACCAATATATATTTATGATGCGCTTTGGCAAAATTATGCCCAGACTCCAAAGTTCAAAGTGGAGATGCAATGTGCTGGCTTCTTCAATAATTTTTCAATTTTCTTCCAATTTATAGTCAACATTGGATTTTGTTTGTTATCATATAGGATGTTCTTATTTTGTAACGTATAGGTTATAACTCCTATGGAAATTTTTTATGTCAACGAAACTCTTGTCCGCTCCTTTTATACCAGAGGACTGTTTTTCTGTTGTTTCCATGTTTTGCTTTGCGGAATAAGTTAGCTTGTGTAATGCTTGGAATTCACTCACTCGTAACATTTGGTGTATTCTCAATGATGGATGCATGGTCACGTTTTGCATACAAGCATCTCAAATAATTACAAAACTATGATTCTGCCAATGCCAAGGGTGAATTTTGTGCTCAGACTACAGTTCTGAGCTAGTTACATTATCAGCAACCTTGTCTCTAGTGTCTGAAACATTTCAGTTCACCTGAACAAAAAAATGGGCTGTTTGTATTTCTATGTTTTTGTCTTGAAGTTCTTAACTTGTGTGAACAACCTATTTTTGGAGTTTTGCAGCTTGAACATTGCAAATATGGTTGTCTGTATTTATTTTTTTGTGATTCTATCAGGAAAATCTGCTCTGCTGTTTTCCATTGACATCACATTACTACAATTTTTTTTGAAAATGCTTCAAATATTACTGCAGAGAACAAATAAGTACATCAGTGTTTAAGGTGGTTAAAACACGTGGACAACAGGGGTGTGATTAAAGTCCAGGCCTGAAAAGGCTAAAAGGGCTAAAAAGGCCAGCATGTGAGCCCAGGCCCCTGTTGACACTGGATTTGACCTTATAATCTCGAGTGTTAATCTACAGTACATATTCATGGATATCATATAGTCTAAGCTCAATGTTGCAGAGTTTACCATTTGGAATCGATGGTTTGTGAGTACATTACGGTGGATTGGTTAGTCAGTCCATTGATGCAGGATTGATGGTTCATGGGGTGCTTTTTTTACTTGGCACATTGCCGCATGTCTTTATTATCATGAGATAGGTGGTTGAACAAAGTTTAGATAGGTTCTTTCTGTGTAGGTGTAGGTAGAGCATACATCTTAGGTACATAGGTACAGGTGATACAGAGGCAGTGGAGGCCCCATGCTTACATAATACAGATTCAACAGAATATTTAGAGTGAGTATGGGAGGTTGAAGTACCCCACAGGGTGTGATCAGGGTGAGTTGCAATGTTATATTTTACATGATTTGATCATGTTTTTGGACAGCCTTCGGGGAAATATTCATGCTGTTCATTTTTTAGGCAAATTTAAGAATTTGTTATTTTAGCAATTTCTTTTTTCAGTAGCTGCTATTTTTAGCAGTTTTTGGAGCCTAGTCTGATTGATGATCCAATTTCATATTTGAGGACCAGTTGGAAGATTTGCTTATGTTTTGGATTTCATTGCTTTATGAGTATTACCCCTCTTTCAGCAGGGGGTAAATGTTGATCACTTGTCTTTGGATGAGATCTGTGGTTGCACTATAGAGAAGTGATTCCAGCATCACCAGATGTTGCATTGCATGGTTCTTGATATGCTTAGTCAGAAACAAAGTATCACCCCTTAGTGTTGTGACTTCTCTAACGCTCATCTTTACTTAGCATGTTTTCTGGCATGATGGTATGTTAACATGTGATATTACAAATTTACATGTGTGTTTTCATAGTGACTCACATGCTTAAACTATTTACTTGTCTTTAGTCTAACCTTGGTGTTTCTCTTTTTACTTCATGAGTGCGTTATTTTGAGGTGTGTACCTTGGTGAATTAAGTCATGTGATTTCATCCATGTCACAACATATTACCTAGTCATTTTCATCCCGCTAAGCCAATTCACCTATCCCCTTCACTTTCCCCCTTGTGAATGATCTATCATTAGTAACAACATATGGTCTTGCTACTAGTCCAATGTATAGGAGTCTCGTACTATAAAAAATGTAAGTGACTAATTAATTAAATGCAAAGGAAAATATCATGGTAGATACTCCCCATCACAAAAGCCAGGTTCTCTTGTCCCAAGTTTTCTAAGACATATCTAAAGCAAAGCAAATGAAACGGCTAAGAAAAATGTGCAAATAAAAAAGTACCAAAAATCAAAGAAATAAAGAAAAATAAAAAGGGATCGCAATATGAAGGCGCCAGGATGTGTGACCCATTACAGCACTTTTTAGGCACACATGTGGAAGAAAAATTTAAAACATCCCAACTCTTGAAAGTTAAGGATAGACCAAACACTCCTAAGTTGCTATGATTGTTATTTCACAAAGACCCCCTTTCTTCCCTATGTACGTAATTCACTCCATATACTCTTACTTGACTTAAGTAAATTATGCTCTATATGTTAATTTAGAAGTCTCACATGTAAAAGGGTTCTAAGGGTTACACCAATTTAACGGTTCTTGGGCTCCTAGAAAATAAAAACTGCTAAAAATAACAGTGTTTTTGGAATCTGCTTACTCTGGAAGGATCTCAGATCAATGTGCATGGCTAGAGACATTTGCAAATGGAACTAGCTTGATGGAATCTCACTGGATCTTAACCCTCGAACGGTGCAAGCACAAATGGAGGTTAACACCACTTAATATATTATTATTCTTCCACATTTCAATTTTCCACACAAACGAACATCTTGAGATTAGAGCCTTAAAATCAATGATGGCTTATGGATAAACAAGAAGGAGGCCATTGTCACCTCACTGACCCTCTTTTGCTCTTTAGGGTAGCTCTTCTTTACCTCAGGGGAGGAGTCCCTATATAAGATTACTAGGGTTTAACAATGAAGCACAAGGTGAATTTGAAGAGTAACCATATGGGGTCAATCAAGGATAGTAATGAAGAGCTTATTAACATCCAAGGATAATGGTGATGAAGGGATTGGGGACCAGTGTCTTATCAAATGGGACAATGGGGTCAATCAAGGATAGTAATGAAGAGCTTATTAACATTCAAGGATAGTTAGAGTTGAGAGCCAATTACTAACATATCCAAGAAAGGCCAGATTTATCCTAGGATCTACAAGGGAATAGTGGGAGTGGTATCTTCAACACTACTTGGGCATAATATTCATCAAGCCTGGAATCCCAGGGCATACAGTCAAGGACTGAAAATACCACCTATTCAACCATAAACCAAATAAATTTAACTTTGCAAAGTAAAGAGCTCACTTGCAAATCATCCTGTTACTCCCCATTTTGCATGGGTGTCGACTTGTGATTCTGATCACAATCTTCAGTGGGGGTTACATCTGATTAAGATTGGATGGCATGATACATTTACCAAGATCTATTGGTAGGCTTGTAGCAGGAGTGTATTTGAAGGAAAATACAGTTAGAGATTGAACCCTCTAGGAAATTTTGCTGGTCATGAACAAATCTATAATGAAACATCACAAACCTTCTCTCTTCTACATCTATATCCCAACATTGATAAAATGGAGGAACAATGATAACACTGCACCAATCTAAATCGACACTATTCACTTTGCCTGTGGAAGGCCAAGTGGGCGGCAGCAATCTACCTGTTGAAGAGATCATTACTGTAAGGGTTATTTGTACCATTTATTATGCTATGTTTGTGGACAGCATTCAGATTTGAGGAGTTATTTCATATCTGGGCACAAGAAGCAGCACGAGGGCTAATCCTGGGCATGTTTTAGCTCCTAACAGTACTGAAACAGCATTCTGAGCAACACGTGCATGAAAGAGGCAGCAGACGACAACAATTCCTTGTTCCTGAGTAGCCTGGGCATAGTTTCAGTAGTAAACAACCCCATAAGAAACAGCCTTAAGCAGCAAATCTGGGCACTATCTAGGCGGCCTGGGTTAATTCTGGGAAAGCATGTGGGTAAGAGCAATGAAACCTCATTTTGGGCAGTTCTGGGCTCTATATCAGCAGTAAACAGCCCTATACTGACATCTTGAACAGCATGGGAATGCATTCTTTGGCATCTTGGCGACCTGTGCATGAAAAAGCAGCAGTTTAGCAAATTCTGGGAATTTCCAACACATTTTCAGAACTATGTGCAAGGGGGTTTGAGCCTGCAGTTGGGTGTACTTGACCTGGAGGATTGTAATAGGTTTTGAACCTATTTGTCAGATAGCAGGCCTTAGTAAATTTCTGTAGGAAATACATTACATCAGATTGAAGACAAATGCCCAGCCTTTGTATGGACAGAAGAGGTAGAATTTGCCCTGTTTCACACCCACAGTATCCTAAAGCAGCAGATGTGGAGGAGTTTTGGAGATGCACCCAGCCCATGTAATATCTCAGCCATTGCTGTGTCATTTTTAGAGGAATTGTAGCCTCAGAGGAAGGCCCTGCCATCTTTACAAGCCCTATCTCAGTGATCTGGAAAAGTTTGTGAAGGCTGATCCATCTATGGAGAAATTTTTGTGCTCAAATCTTTGATATTGATGTGCAGCAGTCCCAGAAATCAAAATTTGATGTGGCAGTATCAGCGTTCAAGCCTGTGGAGCATTCATTGCCAGTTTAGAGAGGACGTTCAGCTGTTAGGGCAGTCATTTCAGTGTTTCGGAGTTCATCTTGAGCGTATCTTAATCCATTTGTATGTACACCTATTGAGAAAGGACGTCAACCCTTGGAGGAGGTTCTTATACATGCTTTTATGCCATATTAGGAGGAACGTCTCACTTGGGATTGACCTAGGGAGGTCAAACCCTTAGTTTAGGGTTCCTGTCCTATTTGGAGAAGGTTTATTTCTTATGGATTTTGGGTGGAGCAACCACGTTTTTGGAGGATAGTCCACTTTAGAGGGTCCTGTTATCACATCCATAGGAGCTGGAGCTACCATGATGCAGCGGCCACATTTTGACCCAGTTCAGTGCCAGTCCTTTATAGTGATGAGCAATTTATCAGTGATTATCAGTAGCAGAGTTTTCTCTTGAGCTAGCCAGAGCCTATTGAGCAGCATTGCAGAGCCCATTGTCGGGACTTACCTAGCATGACCCCATTGATATGATTTTGGTTTAGCCATGGTTCACTTAGCAGAGTAGCAGAGTAGACAACTGGTATATTTTCCTTGCCCCCATGCAGTCAGAGGTATTCTTCAGAGTTATGGTCAGAGAGGTATATGGCCGAGCAGGTATATTTGTTGCATTTGGGTGTTATTCTTTCTGTCTTGCTCATATTAATAACTCTAAGTTGGCATTTTACATACAATGGTGATGTTGTTTTCTGGTTACTATCATTGAATTGTTACTATGAGTGGATTAATGGTCTTGAATGCTAAGTTTTTTGCATATGCTCACTAGTATTGCCAACCTTATGCAGACTTATCCATACCATGCTATGCTTGGCACCACTTCTTATTGTCTCCACTGATCCATTTACTTTCGTTTTTGGTTTTATCCCTGACTTGTGACTTGGACTTGTGAGATTAAAGAGTCTTCCCCCCAATTTGACCTCTGTGCAAGATGGCCTCCATGTTTTATTTGTGTCTCGGCTCTAGAGTGTGAATATGTCTCTTTTAGTTCTCGAATCAAGTACTCAAGTTGCAGATGTAAATTGAATGCTAACTCTAATTGACTGCAAAAAGGCCAATTGCTATTAATTGTGTTTCTAAACACTTGGCCTAAATGAAATTTAATTGAACCTTTTGTAACTAGTCAGTGGCCAAGGAATGAGCACTCATCCTTTGTATGATGTAAGGCCATTTTCTCCCACAGGGCAACATGGTGGTCACCGCATTGCACCTATGGACGGTGGCGGGCAATGCAGGTCAGACCGAGTCATTGTTTGGGGTCTGTAAGGCTATTCAGGGCACTTGCCCTTAAAGGCTGGCTAGTGAAAAGAAAGGTTATCTTTATGTTATATTCCTCATGGAGTCGACAAGAATGGATGTGAGATGGAGTAAGGTATTGCTAATTCTAAGAGTCCCCTAGAACCTGCATTTAAAGTTACAGTCAGTTGTGCACTCAACACAATGGTTCTAGAAAAGATCCTCATGGAGTCGAATGTAGGCTTGAATGTGAGTTATGGGATGCTTGTTAGAGTCTACTAGAGATAGCTTAAACACTCTACCCCTTATGTGAGACACCTCCTTTACCTAGTGTTCTTTGTCATGCATATTGTTATTGTGGATCTCTGTTTTCCCTCTTTGCTCTGAGAATTCACATGGTTAAAGTCAATGAGTCAATTCCCAATTTTCCTAGCCTTGTTTAAACTTTAATCCACCTCACCCAACCTAGCATTATGATTAAGTTTGTAAGTGAGCATCTTCATAAAGGACCATGTATTTACTCTAACGCAAGTCTTATTTGTTGTTTGATTGATGTTGATCACCATTGCTATATTACTCATGTTTTAAGTTGGTTGTTAATATGAATAAGAGAGCATCATTCACCCCTTATGCATGCAGGATCATCTAGAGCTCAGTTTATTCATCAGTTTGACTAGTTTGACCAGGTCAATCTTAGGTCCTGAGGCAGATGTGACTACAGTTGTTCAAGATTGCATATTTGTCACCCAGATGTATCGAGTATATTGTTTCAATCTTCAGTTGATGGTTATTAGTGATGGTTCATGGTTATTTTTATTATTTTTAGGAGCCATACTTTTATTTTTGGAGATGGTTTTGGCTTCCAGATGCATATCTAGATGGATTCATGGTGTGCTAGTAGTCATCATTAGTGGATTTGAGGTCTTTGATTCCATTGGCATACTTAGTTTGCTGATCCGGGCAAAGGAAATTGAAATATTGGCATATTTATTCTACAAAATGAAATATCAACATTTTAATTTCATTAAAAGTGACCATGGCTACTCCAAAAAAATCGATTTGGCTAATGCTTTGCTAGGAAATGATGTGGGATGATTTGTTATGAAGTTTTGAGGCTCTATGAACCATATTGCATGCTTATATCTTTGAGAGAGATTCATTATCATGTTGTGCCTTCACCTGGGAGGATGTCTTCCATGGGGGCACATTTCTTCATGGCATCATTGTATTATTGTGTTATAGCTTATGATTTCGTATTAGGGGTTCCTAAGGTTAATTGAGCCCCGAGGGGACCCTCCTCATCATGTACCACATGTTATAAGACTTTTATTTCCTAGATCTTGTAAAATACCTAACATCAATGCGTTCCTGCTCCACCATCTCTGAGGTTCCCGCTTCACTTGCAAAATTTCCCCACAACCTGGTAAAATCGAATGAAATGCCGGATTTTCACTTGTAGGGATTAATTGAAGCCTTCAACTAATTACGAGTCACTTCAATCCCTTTCTGATTGTCCCATCGATCCAACCAAAGGCTTGTAGTGGTCACAAGAGCATACGGGGATTGAAGCCTTGTAAATTTTGTTGATTAAGTTGTCATTGATGCCAACACCGCATGGTCATTGATGCCAACAAGTGTGTCTTGGTGCCCCTTGAGGAGCCCCTGAGGGTTAAGTAGTTGTCAATGTCAAAGGAGACCTTTTGACTTTGTCCAAGACCAAGTCTGAAGCCCTTGGAGCCCTTGGGACAATGGAAAAAGCCGTGAACACCCTGTAGAGTGGTTAAGTACCCCTAAGTTGGTTCAATGGTTCCCCAGTTGTGTCCTTGGTTCCCCAGCACCACAACCATGCCCTATTACCCTAGAACGTGTTCTTGGTGGGTTGAAGAAGTTGCAAGAGTCCGAATGACTCTTTCAGTGGTCATTTGCGTGTTATAGAGGTCATGATACCCTAGGAAAGCCTAGGCACCCCCACACCCTGATGGTCGTGTTTATAAAGTATTTGGCAACCTTGGTGGCCTAACTAAAGTTCCTAAAACCCTAAACCTAAATATTATCCTATGCCTTGAAGCACTTAGTCCCCAACTTGTGCAAAGATGCCCTAACTTGAAACAAGTAACAAGTATTAAAACATAATCAAAATAATATTAAAAATTGAATTTAATTTGTTAAAAACCTTCATCCTCAACATTGAAGTACTTTTAAAGTAAAAAAAAAAATTCTCAAAACATTAATAAAAGATCTCTTACATTAAGACATGTTTTAATGTAATATTAAAATTAAACATTAAAAGTTTTAATCAATAAAATGTAAACCATCTTCTCCATCAAGTCGGCCAGAACATTAAGATAAACAACACATATATAATTTTTACAAGTCGGCTTCACAAAAATTGAAAAATTAAATATTTTTTGGGATCAAATTCTATATAAATAGGCCATAAACGCCCTAATTTTTAAAAAACAGAAATTTGGAAAAGTTGTTCTGATTTTCGGAGGGTACTGAGGTAATTTGCAGGTCTGAGGAAAAATTCGCAGGCAGCAGAGACCCGAATTTTCAGTGTCATTTTACAGTCCATCTTTTGCGATTTTTTTGAGAATTAAAGCTAAGTTTGCTGCTGTCTTCTTGCCTCCTGAACAGTTACAAGTTTTTCAGCCTATCAGAGACCATTTTTTAGTGTATGAACTAAGATTTGTCTGAGGATTTTCGCAGACTGTGGGAGAACACCAGAATTGCAGACCCGAATTTTGTTTGAAGACTATTTCTTTTTGGGGTTAAGTCAAGACTCAAGAGTCAAAACAGTCCAAGTTCTTGTATTGTTACTGTCTACTTACCTTGCAACAGACCCGAGTTTCCTGAGTCAACAGTCTGGCTTTCAGCACAGTCCAAGTTTTACAGAGTCTTCTCTTTGATTTTGGGTTACTTTCAGTAGCATAGATTGATCCCTTAAGACATCCAAAATCTGCAAATTATTTATTGAAGGGATCCAAAGCTTGAGCAGAGGTATATCGTCAACTATAGACCAGAAGATCAGATCAAAATAAGATTCCAAGTAAGAGTCTTATGCTTGTTGATTTTAGTTTGGATGTTGTTTAGTGTGTATGTGGACTGATAACCTAATGATGTTGATCTTAACCTTCTTGAGGAAACAAGTTGTTTAAAGTTGTTATAAGATGTTGTTGGACAGTCTGATTTAAGACCAAGTTTGATTACATTCCTTTGACTGGAGTTGACTGTAACTACCTTTGTATTGTTTTTAAGTCTAAGTTGTCATTATCCCTCTGACAGTAAAGTCAATATTTGACCTGATAAGTTTTGAGAAGTTTAGAGTTGGCTTTGACTAAGTTTGACAGCGGTATAATTAGCATTATTCTTGTATTGACAGAAGTATACTGAGTTTGACATTCTAATCTTGTATTGATTTGATAAGCTGTAGGTGTCTTAGATTGTATGATAAGCTTATAGCATTGACTAAGTTAACTAAAGTAAGACTTTGATTGAGTTGACAAGTTGTCATGACAATGTTGTAAGGGTTTGTTCAAGTTGATTGTTACCTTTATCCTACCCTCTATAATTGACCTAAGAATGATTTAGTGAAGAATGGATGACAATGAGCTTTGACTATTGACCTTGAGCTTGTCCATGTGTAAGACTGGGGTTAGTTGATGTTAGTTGTTTGACTATCATGTATTGCTGAGAATTGACTGTGGTAGAGTCTTGTATGTGAGTCATGAGGTTGACTGAAAGTAGTCAAGTTGTTGAGACTTGTTGTTTTAGATCATCCATATTCTTGGTTAATGTAGAGTTTGATTGATTAAGTCTGTCTTAGGTTGACCATCTTCTTATTTGAAGTTAGTTGGTTGATGTTGTCTATCAAGCCTTGCTTGACTGAGGTGTTTGTCGAGTCTTGAGGATTGGTTATGGTGTCACTGAGGTGAGTAAGATTGGGTGAATAAAGTCATGGTCATGTTGTAATTGTTGCAGATGGTCTGACTCAGATTGGCTAAATTGTATGAGCAGCTGGTTTGACTCATGTGGACTGAGTTTGGTGTGCAGATTCTGATTGATTGAGTCGGATGATTGATTGGTACAACATAATTGGACAGGTTACTGGTTCAATTTTAGTGCAATGATGAGCAAGTGATGAGTTGATGAATAATGATTAGATGCTGAGCAGTGTGATACAACAGACATTGATCAGTTGATGAGCAGTGTGACACAGCAGATCGTGATCAGTTAACGAGTAGTGATCAGTTGATGAGCAGTGGTTAGTAGTGGAAGCAGTTGTGCAGTGTGGTGCAGATTGTGCAGTGTAGTGCAAGTGTTGATTAGCAGGTCCGTAGGATTAGTGCAGTTGTGGTTCAGTAGTTCAGCGTCTATCTTCTTATCAGGTTGGAAGGACGGGGCAAGGAAAGAAGGTCGTAGCCTCCTTTCGGTTGAAGCCGGAAAACTAGGGAGTTGAAGCTTCCTTCAGGTTGGAGCCTGTAAATCGGGGTGGTCGTAGCCACCTTCCAGTTGAAGCTGGAAAATTGAAGTCTTTATAATAAGGGGGTTGTTGCCTCCTTCCAGTTATTTTTGGAAAACTATTTTAAAAAGGCTTCTGTGGTTTCCCCCCCAAGACTTGGGTTTCCACGTAAAAATATTGTGTACTGTGTTGCTATGCTTTCTATGTGATGATGATGATAACAATGCTGATGGTGATATAATGATAATGTGGTAATGCATAATATTGAATAAGTTGTTGATTGTTAAAATTGAAAAAGTAATAAAAACAACACACATAGATTCACCCCCCCTCTCTGAGTGCCTGGTGTGTCCAACAATTGGTATCAGAGCGGGTCTTCACAAGAAAGCCTTACCAGCTTGAAGTAGATCCTTGACACACCATGGGGTTCTCAATGAATGGAGTACCATTGTTTCGTGGAAAGAATTACTACATCTGGAAAAGAAGAATGCAGGTTTATCTTGAGATAGAAGGAATTTGGGAATCAGTTCTTACTGGATATACTCCTCCAAAGAAAGTCAAAACAATAGCTTAGAAGGAAGCAAAGAAAAATAATTCTATGGCTATGGAAGCCATCGTTGAAGGCCTAACAGATATCCAAAAGAAGAAGATAGGGAAGTGTAGCTCAACTAAGGAACTATGGCTTAGATTAGAACAACTCTACTCCAATAAAGAACAAGAAGCAGAGGTTATGGAATTAATGCTTGAAGATCTAACAGATCTCCAAAAGGAGAAAATAGGAAAGTGCAACCGAGCTGATGAATTGTTGTTCAAAATACTTCAGCTAAACTCAGATGAAGAACAAGAAGCAGAAGACATTCCCATTAAAAGTTCAGTACAAGATCCAGGTAAGTATGAAGGTAAGTCGCCGCACGGGTGTGGCTCATTGGCGGTTCCGTTGTAATGAAGTTGTTTGTAAATTGGAGGTCACGAGATCAATCCCACCCGGGTTTACCTGTGTCCCATGTCTTGCGGCGGGTGTGAGGCACCTAGGGTTATAGTGGTAGCGGGAATGGATCCCTGGACCCCGTGTCACGCGAGTACCAGCTCGGCCCCAGTTGCCGATTCCCCTAGTCAAAAAAAAAAAAAAAAAAAGGTATGAAGGTAAGTCCCTTGACCACTCTGCTTGTAATGGTTTTAAAGAAATATGTTTATCAGGTATAGAAGATAAGAGCCATTTTGAATTCATAGAATGCAATACTCCAGATTGTGATAAAAATCCTTGCTCTCTGATAAGTGATAGAAATCTAACATATACTATGATAGACAATGAAATTACTAATGCTTCCCAAGAAGTGAAAAATCAATGTGAACAGAACTAGGTATTGCAGGAGCAATTGGACAAATCCGAGAAGAGGAATCAAGAAGAATCTGAGAAGGCCACACAGACCATAATTGATCTAAAACTCCAAGTCGAAGAAGCCACAAGAATCAAAGAAGCTATATCCAACTCTTTGAAAGACAAACTTGAGAAGTCAGCTACAGAAATTGAAAAGCACTCAGAAGAAATTGTCAAGCTCAAAAGACTACTAGAAGATAAGGAAAAAGAATTGATCTGCAAGCTACAAGACAAAGACAGTGAGATAAGTACTTACAAGGCTAAAGAAATATTGGAAGAGAAGTTAAGAAGAAAACAAAGAACTTGAAATCAAATCCTTGAAGGTAGAGTTACGAAAGGTATGTCTGACAAACTTTGAATTTGAAAAGGACCTCTCAGAACTCAAAAAGGAGAATCATATACTAAAAGGTCGACTGCAAAAATTCCATGAGGATGATTAGAATTCAAAAGGACAGATGGAGGACAATATCTTTGCTCTGAACAAACAAGTAGAAGAAGTCAAGAAGACAGAAGAAGATCTAACGAGACGACTCCAAGAAAAGATAGAAGTTTGTAAAAAACAAGAATTGAAGATCCTCTCTTTGAAGGAAGACCTGGACAAAACAACTATTCAGTTAATGACAAATTCGAAGATCGAGAAGAACATTGAAGAAAGTAAAAGCTTTATAGAAAAAGAAGAAAAGGGTAACCGTAATACATGTATTTTCAGAAGATCCCATGATCAACAAGAATCAAGAGAAGTTACTGCTAAGACATATCCTATAAGGTTCCATGGTCACTGCGACAAGTGTAACAACTATGGTCACAAAGCCATTCATTGCAGAGCTCATGAGAGAATCACTCCAGAAAGAAATCAAATTACATTTTTCGTCCAGTGTTACAATTGCTATCATTATGGACATTTCGCAAAACATTGTTGGATGCAGGGACCAGTTAAAATTTGGAGAAGAAAGCAAGATCAATCGAATGAAGTAAACAACCATCAACCTACTAAAGTATGGAGAATAAAGTTAGTAGATCAAGAAAAAAACGATGGAAATCTTGGGAAAAACTCAATGCCATTTTGAAGACTATCGACTAGTAATATGAAGTGTACAAAGAATGTGTAAAAGGATATATGTACTTGATTATCATATTTGAGTATCGTATAGTAGTTGGTTCCAACAGTATTCCTGACAGAATACAAGTCTGTCAAAGTAGCATCAGTGGTAAGAGAAGCAGTATTGCCAAAAGAAGATCTAGCTGCCATTAATGCAAACATGAAGAAAAGTTGGAAAGGAAGCGGAGTTGATGACAGGGGAAGCAATATGATCAAAGGATGTTCCCTTTGCCATTGATGCCAAAGGGGGAGAGAAGTTGTGAATAAGGGGAATGTGCTCTGAAGAAGAGTTATGGTGTTGTCATCAATGACAAAGGGGGAGATTGTTGATTAAGTTGTCATTGATGCCAACACCGCATGGTCATTGATGCCAACAAGTGTGTCTTGGTGCCCCTTGAGGAGCACATGAGGGTTAAGTAGTTGTCAATGTCAAAGGAGACCTTTTGACTTTGTCCAAGCCCAAGTCTGAAGCCTTGGATCCCTTGGGACAATGGAAAAGCCCTGAACACCCTGTAGAGTGGTTAAGTACCCCTAAGTTGGTTTGATGGTTCCCCAGTTGTGTCCTTGGTTCCCCAGCACCACAACCATGCTCTATTACCCTAGAATGTGTTCTTGGTGGGTTGAAGAAGTTGCAAGAGTCCGAATGACCCTTTCAGTGGTCATTTGCGTGTTATAGAGGTCATGATACCCTAGGAGAAGCCTAGGCACCCCCACACCCTGATGGTCGTGTTTATAAAGTAT
The DNA here is from genome assembly GCA_001517045.1 of Pseudotsuga menziesii. Classification (NCBI taxonomy): domain Eukaryota; kingdom Viridiplantae; phylum Streptophyta; class Pinopsida; order Pinales; family Pinaceae; genus Pseudotsuga; species Pseudotsuga menziesii. The sequence continues at coordinate 111,383 of LPNX010437538.1, forward strand.
TTGGCAACCTTGGTGGCCTAACTAAAGTTCCTAAAACCCTAAACCTAAATATTATCCTATGCCTTGAAGCACTTAGTCCCCAACTTGTGCAAAGATGCCCTAACTTGAAACAAGTAACAAGTATTAAAACATAATCAAAATAATATTAAAAATTGAATTTAATTTGTTAAAAACCTTCATCCTCAACATTGAAGTACTTTTAAAGTAAAAAAAAAAATTCTCAAAACATTAATAAAAGATCTCTTACATTAAGACATGTTTTAATGTAATATTAAATTAAACATTAAAAGTTTTAATCAATAAAATGTAAACCATCTTCTCCATCAAGTCGGCCTGAACATTAAGATAAACAACACATATATTTAATTAAAAATTTATATAATATTTACAAGTCGGCTCCACAAAAATTAAAAAATTATGTTTTTTTGGGATCAAATTCTATATAAATAGGCCATAAACGCCCTCATTTAAAAAAAACAGAAATTTGGAAAAGTTCTGATTTTTGGAGGGTACTGAGGTAATTTGTAGGTCTGAGGAAAAATTCGCAGGCAGCAGAGACCCGAATTTTCACAGTCATTTTACAGTCCATCTTTTGCGATTTTTTTTAGAATTAAAGCTAAGTTTGCTGCTATCTTCTTGCCTCCTGAACAGTTCCAAGTTTTTCAGCCTATCAGAGACCATTTTTTGTTGAAAAACTGAGATTTACTGCTTGCTGGTTTAAATGAACAATTTGTGTTTTTCACTTCAGCCGGTTTTGCATAGGCTTGAAGTTACTTAAAATTTTGCCGAACAATTTTAAACACACAGTAAAAATTACTAACAGGCTGAAAACAAATGCATGCACACCATAAATTTGACTCAGAGATTTTTGGCTAATCAGCCCTGGAAAAACCCCCACGGGGAAAACCAGTCAGAGAGAGGAGAGATTTTTATTATTCTTCAGCAAAGTACAGGACAGAAAAAAATAGTGGAAAATACAACTTATCTCCACCGGCAAACTTTATCTCAAAGTCTGGAAATGTGCTGAGCCGTACACCCTTCTTCATTTTCTTCGTCAAATTAAATGCAACAGTACAGCACCAACAGGCCGTACACTTTCTAGGAATTTGTGCCAATAAAAAACAGTCCGTACAGCAGCAGATGGCCGTACCCTTTCCTCGAAATCTGTGCAATTAATAAGCAGCCCGTACAGGAAGAAACTCAGCCGTACTAACCTCGATATTTGTGCAGAAATTAAATGCACCGTACAGCAAGAACAAACAGTCCGTACACCCCTCGAAATCTGTGCAGCATTTAATGCACCGTACAGCAGAAAGTACAGGCCGTACTCCCTCGATATTCGTGCCAATAAATGATGCAGCCGTACAGCAGAAAGAAAAAACTCAGACCGTACTCTTCTTGGGATTCGTGCCAGCAAATAATAAAAGCAGTCTCGACCTCCTTGCTCACTGAAATCACTTCAGCAACCAGTCTGGAAAATTGTGCCCTCCTCAAGCAAACTCGACTCAACCTTCTCAGCTCTCTCTCTTCTCCAGAAAAATGAAAAAAGTGAAACCCTTTTGCCTCCCTCATGCCTTTTTGTTTACCCTAAGTGAGTTTCTTAATCCAATGGTGGAGAAAGAATCAATCCAATGGATGAGATTGATTGAGAGTGAAAATCACTTTTATTTATTTCTCATAAATAAAATCACTCACCCACTTAAATTTATCAAAAAGTGACTTTATTGTTATAAAGTCTCATTAAGTGACTTTTAATGTGAGGGTCACCTTTTTCCCTCTTAAAGTGACTTTAGGCAAAAATTAAAGTCACCTAGGGAACATCTGCCTAGGTACAAAAAATCAACACTCCCTCTTACCGAGGAAGGTGTTCTGTACCACTCCCAACTTATCTCTGAAGAAGACGAACTTACCCCTCCCCAAAGACTTCGTCAAGATGTCAGCTACCTGCTCATCAGTGGAAATATGCCGAA
>LPNX010437538.1:122286-144293 GCA_001517045.1 Pseudotsuga menziesii
TTGGGAAGTGGCAACATCACTCCCTTGAGGAAGTACTTGCCCAAACCCATGTTTTTTCCAAAACAATGAAGATCCTCCAACTTGGCCTGCGTCCCCACAAGGAGAAATGCGCCCCTCTTGAGAGAGGAAAGTTCCAACTCATGAGATTTCATCGAAATGGCAACGTTTGGCTTGTCTCCCTTGCCCGGGTACTTGCCAAAATGATTTGCCAAGTCACCCAACTCTTTTTTGGCAATTATCCTTTATCTTTTTAATTGCCAAATTTTTTTCATTTTTTCTTGGGTTTTTCGAGTAATTATTAATTTTGGGGTTGAATAATTACTCGAAAACTTAGGAAAGTGGATTTAGGGGTTAAGTGGGTGCTCTGAGTTAGAAAATGAGCACCCCCATGGTATAAACAACCTCCTAGCCACACTTTTATGACTTTTTACATTTTTACAATTAACTTATTAAAAATAAGCCTGTAAAAACGGAAGAATATTTTTTTTCTGGAAATGAAAAAAAACCTATGGGGGACTTGGGACATGTTCATAATGACTCAAAATAATGATTAGCATGGTAATATACATCGACACATAGGTTTTAATAAACTCCTAAGGCTTAATTAATAATGCGATTATTCCAACTTTGGAGGTTTGGGTGAAAAAGTCGAAATCTATTTATCGCTTAAAAACAATAAATAATTAACAAGGAAAAAACACCCTAGAATAATGCATTAATAAACAAGTCCTAAGAAGCCAAACCTTTTACATAAGGTCATCATGCTAATTCATTTTATTACAATTCCCCATGGGGTATGAACATGTTAAAAAAAATTAAAAAAGGGCCTAGGGAGGCCTGCAAGGACTTCTGAACCTTAAATTTTTGAACAAGTGATTGTTCATCTTTGGTGGCTCGTTTAGAAATCCAACTTAGTGCAACTTAGTTGGTAACAGAGTTAAATAATTACTCGAAAACTTAGGAAAGCGGGTCTAGGGTTAAGTGGGTGCTTTGAGTTAGAAAATGAGCACCCCCATGGAAAAAACAATCTCCTAGCCACACTTTTATGACTTTTTTACATTTTTACATTTAACTTATTAAAAATAAGCCTATAAAAACGGGAAAAATAATTTTTTTTCCGGAAATTAAAAAAAACCTATGGGGGACTTAGGACATGTTCATAATGACTCAAAATAATGATTAGCATGGTAATATACATTGACACATAGGTTTTAATAACCTCCTAAGGCTTAATTAATAAGGCAGTTATTCCAGCTTTGGAGGTTTGGGTGAAAAACTGGAAAATTATTTATCGCTTAAAAACAATAAATAATTAACAAGGAAAAAACACACTAGAATAATGCATTAATAAATAATTCCCAGGTAACCAAACCTTTTACATAAAGTCATCATGCTAACTCATTTTATTACAATTTCCCCATGGGGTATGAACATGTTAAAAAATTAAAAAAAGGGGCTTAGGGAGGCCTGCAAGGACTTCTGAACTTGAAAATTGAACAAGTGATTGTTCATCTTTGGCGGCTCGTTTAGAAATCCAACTTAGTGCAACTTAGTTGGTAACAAGCAGGTTTAGGAGGCTCAGGTCGAGTCTCAAGCATCAGAGTTTCAGTGTGGGATTGGGCACTTGTCTTCGAGACATATTCCAGAGTAGGAGGGAGCTGCTTCAGGAAACAGAGATGGAGATATAGATGGTGCTGGAAGGACCTCCCTCGTTAGGAGGAAGTGTTGAAATATTTAAATCTGAAGGTCCTCCCTCATAGTTTTGGTGTGTATATGATGAGGGGGACAAAAAGACTTTTGTTCCTTATGTTTTATTTATGTAAAAAGTGACCTTATGTAAATAAAATGAAATGTTTTGTACTTTATAAATTGTGGGTCATATTTAAATGTTGTATTTAATAATTAGCTTTTATTATTAAAAGTGCATTTAATATGGACCCTAGATCTATGGAACTAATCCTAGCCATTAGTATGGTAGCTAGGAAGTTAGTTACTAGAATTAAAGTATAAAATAATGAGAAGGGGCAAAAGGAAAGATGCACTACCAAGAAGAAAAGGAGAAGACTGGAGAAGGAGAAAGGGTTTCCAAGACAATTTGGCACACTTTTCAATAAGATTCAGCTGCACATTTCCCAAGGCAGTCTAGAAGTGACCGTACAGCAGTTTGACAGAGGCTGTACAGCGGTTTGCAATTGGCATGTGTGGGCACAAATCCCAAGGCAGAGACTGAGCATTATTTACAGACTTGTCAGTACTGTACAGCAGTGTCTTTCTTGCACATGTGGTCATGGTTTTCGAGGCAGAACTGTCAGCAGACCATACAGCAAGTACTGGCACGTGTGGGCAGGCCGTACTGCTGTTCATTGGCATAAATATTGAGGTAGAAGTCTTCTGGTGTAAATTTGTTAAATTTTGTCGGTTGTGGGAAAGAGAAATTCTGTGGAGAGAAAATTTCTTAGTTTTTTCCTTCTTAAATAAAATTTCTTCTTTTTTGGGCTTTCCTCAGGTTGGGGTTTTGCCCTGGTCAAGGTTGACCAAAAATCATTTGTGTATAGTGTGAATGTTCAGTATCTTGGGTTTGAACTCTGAAGAGTTTTTGGCATGCTGTTTTAAATTTCAAAGTTTGCAAGTGACTCTTTAATTTAAAACCTAGTTGTTAAAAGTGTTTGACAAAATGTCTGAACAAGAATCTTTATTATTTTGTCAATTTTGCTTCAGAAAGGACATGACTTACCAACCATTGTGACTAGTCAATGCTATAAGTAGACTGTCATGTGGTCATTGTATCATCTCATATTTTATTTGCTACTTATATATTTTGCCCTTATGGATTATGACCAGTTGTCTTATTTAATTGGGATATTCAGCAATTGAATTATTGTTTGCATTTGGGAAATGAATCTTGTTCATACCGACCACTTCCAAATCCATTTGACCTTAAACCACCTCTTCCATGAAACCTTTTCCCTCTTGATCAAGGTCTGTTAAAAAAATTAGTGTATCACTTACCCAGTCACCATCTCCTACTGACCTGCAATTCAGTTAGTTTTTTACTTATTAAGGATGCTAAGTCTTTAGATGCTGTAGAATATTCTGATTTATATCTGCTTTAGTAGTGCCGAGGAAGAGGATACAAGTTCCATTGTATATGAGCTTCCATTTTTTGATTTGCTGATGTAAATATTTTCTGTACATATAAGATGTATTTAAAAAAAAGAAGAAAAGCTAAAAGCAATAAATATGCTGTACCAATTTAAATCTTTAGCCACAGAATCTATCCTACCTACATGATAAAAAAACAGATATACATATATCCTTTCCAGATTTAGATCATCTATGGTATCTTCTATTTTACAAGGATTAGGAATGTTTCTTGTAGTCGGTGACTCGGTTGTGTCACATATTCTGGGAATTTGATCACATATTTTACCCATCTTGGCTGAAGGAGTCTTCGAGGAAATTTATATTAAGAATGTTTTTTTAGTAGATTGTGTCTCATGTCCTGAAATTTATTTCTAAATGGCTCATTTTTTCTGAAAATTTTGTTTGTAGTTGATGCATAGGTATAATGGTTGCATGTCTAATTAATGTTTTTACTTTGTAATATATGGTTTGTAGGTGGACATTGTTGATTTCAATGGGTCTTTTCTTGCAAGAGTTCGTGATCTTGTGGGTGCAAACCCAATCATAATGGTTGCAACAAAGGTTGTATTGTGCTCCTACTTGTTTTCATTCTATTTTCTTACAAATTTAGTAAATCATGTCTCATTGTTATTCATTTATTTCCAAGGTTGATCTTCTTCCAAAAGGAACAGATCTTAGTGTGGTTGGTGATTGGCTTGTTGAAGCCACCATGCGAAAGAAGCTCAAGTAAGTTTTTAATTGTTTACTTATGATGCTGGTGTTTGGACAGATTTTGTAATGTATTTGCTTGTTGACTAGAATTTGTGCATCTTGTCACTTAGTTTTGATCAATTTGGTTCTAGTAATAGTATTCTTAGGTTGCACTGTAGTGATTTTATGGATGACAACATTAATGTTCTTTCTTTCGCCTCTACATTTACTTTGCTTACAATGTAATATCTTTCTTTCTGTTTTCATTTAATTTCATTTGTATTTCCTCTTTTTTTGAGGGCTTTGGAGCTGCCTTGACATTTCCATACAACTATTGTGCCTTGCTCTATTCTCTAGTTCCGTTTACCTATTTTGGTCGCTCATGGACATTAATATAATTATCTTATCTTTTCATCCTATGGATGTAGAATTACTTGTAATTTATTGCCCTTTTAACATGTAAAGTTTCACATAGTTCAAACATAGACAAGGTGCAGATTTGAATACTGGACGAATACTGGACCATTGATAACCAAATTAGTTGACACAAATTTCTCTGATATTTTCTCTTATGACCAGTATCAAATGTTTTGAAATTATTTTGGAGTACGATAATCATGATGATAAAAGTTCACATATGGGGATTTGGATTAATAGTGGTGGCATGTATTAGGAATCATGGCAGATGTTTTGTTGCAGCCCAAGTATTTACACATGATTTGCTAATTATGGTTTGACTGCTTATTTTAATTTAGTGGATGTGGCTCAAGTAACCATATTTAAATGGTGGCAAGCCAACGCCAACCACAATTAAATTATGATCAAGCCTAGTAACCATTTTTAAGCTATGATGAAGGCTACCTCGACCATGAGGAGAGCCACTTACATTGTATAAAAAACATCTATTGGAGGGGCATACCACTCTTTTGGCTCTTGGATTGAGGAGACTTAGTTGTTTGCACAGGGATTATGTGATTGGCACAAGTATTGAGGTCGCTCCATTATTGAAGAGGTTGTTGTAACAACCTAAGCTTATTTATTCCACCCTTATCCATGTTTCCATTCTTGCAGATTTTGCTGGTTTATTGGGAGGAGTGACCTTGCCCTTTGCGCTATTTTTGTCATAATTGTATTCTTTCTAGATGGTTGCTTCCTTGATCTAGGGAAGTGCTGCCGCCTAATCTGCACCTAGGTGAGAAAAATCTCAACTCACTGTGTACAGCCTTGGGGGCAAGCTCAGGTTGCATGCAACTGTCACCACAACACTCAACCCCTTTGTTTAGGCCAACTCCTAAAATAAGCCAAGGGAAGTAGACCCTAATAAAATAAACAAACGTTGAAAAAATATAGGAGTTAATGTAATTACAAAAAGCTACTTCGGAAATAAAGCACGTAAAGCAAATCTAATCTAAGATATAGCAATGACAAATGTTTTTAAATCTACAACTTATAAGCATGTAAGATTCCCGACAAGTATGATATTCAAAAGGACAAGTGGCTGAAAAGAAAACAAATCTATAAGATAAGATAATAAGTAAATTGAACACTTAGATTTGTGACATCAAGTAATTTGCATGTATAAAGCCTTTTAACACAAAACCATTTGCATGCAAAACTTGAAAAGATGTGAAGTATGTCAAATAAGAGCAATGCTTTGTGATTCCTTTTAGTTGATTAAATTTAGTGAAATTTGCAGATGATTATGTTAAACTAGCAACAACAAGGAAGGTCTTCCTGCATGCATGTGTTCTTGCATGCAGAAGACTTAAATTAGGAAACAGGTTGTATTTAATTTACTTTTCCTAAGTTTACTTTGGAAAATAAATTAAAGTGATCTAAATTAACTTTAGTGAAACACTAGTTAAAGTGAAAGTGAAATTNGAAAGGGAAATTAGGGTTTTCGCTTTACCTAAAGTTATAAAAGAGAGATCATTTGGTGGAGAGGACACACACTTGTATTCCGATAGAGACATGATACAGATAGGGAGAGAAAGCCAGACAAAGGATTTAGCTGAGAAGACGGAGGAGCGAGTAGCAGGATCACCGAGCTTCGTAAGCTGGGCCGTACACTCACACAGGAAGGTGTTGAGGTTTAGCTGGGATTTTCTCAGTGATTCTGCCGGGTATTGCATTCACCAGGTTTGGGTGAATTTGTAGTGATAGTAGAAGTTCCATATTTTCTCATAATAAAATCTGTATCTGACTGCTGCACTGGTTTTCCCATCTTGGGTTTTTCCAGGGGTTTCCATACCCAAAATAATAGTGTCAATATTGTGATGTGATGTTGTGATTGATTTCTCAGTTTTATATTCTGCTGCTTACTGTAAAAGATATTCATGTGTGGTTATCAGTAGAGATTTGCATGCACTGTTTAGCCCTAGTTTGAATATTAAAGGAAAATTTACAGATTAAAGACTTGGACTGGATTGTTGGTGTCCACATAAGTAATGGACAAAAAGAGAAAAAGCTAACTAGGAAAAGTAAATGTGATTAGAGTTTAATCTAAAAATTGAAGAACAGTTAGAAATGGCAAATTAGAACCTCAAACATAAGGAGATATTCTTGCTTCGCAAGCAAGTTTGAGAAACTTCGATGCCTAGCAAGTACTGTTAAAGTTTAGGGTTAGGTTAGGATTTAAAAAAATTATTCTTTAGTGCATAAACAAAATTATAAAACAAAGTTAGATTTAGAATAGTATTGCTGCAATAAGTTCAAATTGCAATAAATTCAAACATAAATTTCATCTCTTTCAACTTTAACACTCCACTGTTCACTGCGTTGAAGTTAGTCCTTGAGATGATTTACCAAATGCCATGTGCAGTAACAATACTATAACTAATAAAAACAATAATAATGTACAGGAAGTAACAATAGTAAATAACAATAACAATACTAATCTAGAATTGTTTTGGATCAGCCTTATACGAGGATACTTTTAGGTTCTGATCTTGTCAACGAAGGGGCAAGTCACCTAGATGAACAAATGACGTGCCTTGAGAGAGAGCTTAAGAGGGTTATAGCAGTAAGGATACAAACCTCAGATTCTTAGTCAACATGAAGAGAAACTTCAATCATTTACTCAGGCTTTAGCAACACTTCTTAAGAAGGAAAAGACACAGGCCACAACTTAGCCCAGAAACACAGTCACACTAGCAGAGAGACGCACAGTCATGCCCAATAGAGACACTCAGTTATTCCTAGTAGAGAGACACAGTCATGCCCAATAGAGACACACAATCACCCTAGCAGAAGGCACACAGTCATGACCCAACAGTGAAAACACAGTCGGGGCAGCAGAGAATACACAGTCGCGATAGATAAAACATAGTTGCAGCAGCAGTAGGGCACAGTCACGACCGAAGGGAAAAAACACAGTCACGCTAGCAGAAAAATACACAGTCATGGCAATAGAGAATACGCAGTTGCAGACGTTGAGGGAACACAATCATGACACTGTCGCTGCAGTAGAGAATACACAGTCGCGGACGTTGAGTGAACATAGCCACGACACAATCGTTGAAGTAGAGAAAACATAGTCACGGACGCAGAGGGAACATAGTCATGAGCGCAGAGGGAACACAATCACGACTGCAGAGAATGCACATTCACAACCAGCTAGATAGAGAACCCACAGTCACGACCAACAACAGGAGAGGTCACGGTTTAGTGAGGAAGGATCACCACAGTCAACGACTCAACTAGATAGACTACAAGGGTAGCAACTTTTTTCACATAGAAAATAACAGTCCTTAACACAGATCTGGAAACCTAAAAGAAGACAGCGAAACCCTAGTAGCAGTAAAACAATCCTTGACACCAAACCCAGGTAAATCAGTGCTGAGATACCTCTTGTTAGATGATCACAATGAAGGATAAAACTTCCTTTTATAACTTGGAAGGAAATCTAGAAGGGTCCTTCTTCAATCCTAGCGTTTAGGGTGTTTACCAATAAAACATAAAAATACAATTAGGTTGACTTAGAATAGGTACCAAAGGTCCAAACAAAAGCCATAAAGTAAAATCATCATACCAAAGGTACACGCAATAAGAGTGCTAGGACCAAGTAAGATAAAGGACCATAAGTCAACCAAAGGTGGTCATAATAAGAAGTTAAGGTAACCCTCATACCCATAAGACCAAGGTGTACCAAAAAGGTGGAAAAACAACCCCTTTTACCCAAAGGACCAACAAGACCAAGGAATTTAATATTTTCTCTCTCAAGGTATGTTGTCCGCTGATTGCACACTAGCAGCAGAAACTTTCCGAAAGTGGGAGAGGTGTGACCTTGGGGGCAAGCAAAGAGCTAGGTATTGTCACCTACTCCTAGCTCCTCCGTTTAGGCTAACTCCTAACGAAGCCAAGGGGGGTAGTCCCTAACAAAGAGTTTTCTATGGCTCAATGTGGTTAAAGTGTTTTAATTGGTTACGGATGCGGATGAGTGTTGTTTAGGAGTTATGGTGATTAAATGTGTTTGTTTATTATGAACTTGACGCATAAGATAAAACAATCCACGTTGCTATCAAGAGAATTAAAAGATGAACAATAATTCAAGACTTTATAAAGATGCATTCACAGATATAAATTAAAATGTTCCAAAGACAAATGATCAAGATATAATAATTATGCAAAGATTAAAAGACCAGTGCCTTTATGGAGTCAGAGCTCTACAATGCTTTAAGAAATAAAGCTAGTGGATGTAATGTTGTGCAAGTGCTCTTGGTATATTTTAAGTATTTTAGGTGGTCTTGCTTATGGTGTCAGCGAAGGGTTTTCAATAGCCGGGGAAATGTTCCAAGTTAATCCGTTGGAGACATGACGGCCCGCCCAGTATCTCAGGCTGGTATCGCGAAGATTGACCAGCTAGCTGAGAAGCTTAGACAATGGGGAGTTCCGACGCCTCTACTAAGAAGAACTTATGAAATTTCCTACAACGCCGGTGCGTTGGTTATGGGGTTTAAATTTTATTATTTTTTTCTTGCAAGATTAAAAATCCAATGCCGTTTTTGGGTACTCCGATTTTGAAGTCGGTCAGAGCATACTCCAACAAGGAGACAACGAAGTTAATTAATTATGGGGGAGTGAGTTGCAAATTTTATTAAGTGAATTAATTAAAACTCTCCGACAGAGAGCGCTCTTGACCTTGTCTTATGACAAAGGTTCAAGAGACTTAACTAATTTAAATGCCTAATGCAAGGGAAATGCAAGTCTAACTATGCTCTCCGATAGAGAATGCTCTTGACTTGGGTTACGGAAAGTTCAAGAGACTTAATTAATTAATTGATTAAAATTAAAAGAAAAATAAAGAACTAAACTACCCAAGAGTCTCTTTTAGGCTTTTTAGGCCCTAATCGGGAAAGCATGGGGGTAAGTAAGATTATATCAAAAAAAGTAAACAAACTTTGCATTAGCTAAGTAAATAAACAAAGAAACCTTTCTGTCTTTTTCTATTTTATGCAAGATGAAATAATCAGAAATAAACTATCTAATCTCAATGAAAAACGCAACTCTAACAATTTGAAACTATTCTATCCTACTTTTAGCAAATTATGAAACAAAGCATGAAAATGAGAAGACTATATAAGCTTCCCTCAAATGGGGGAAGAGGGGTGTGGGAGCCGTAATCCCACTTGCTCTTTATTAATTTGTTTACAATGCTTTCCTTTGCTGCCCTTTTTTGCTTCTCTTCTTATTCCTGGAAGGTCTTTGGAGCAATCTGCAGAAGGGGGAAAGAAGAAGAGGGAATTTATGGTTTTATTAGGGCTTGATTCTTCAGAATTTTGCCAACGTTTCCGCTGTATCTGTCACAGAAGTAAAAAATCAGCAAGCATATATTGTTAAAAGATGGTAGGAAAGACAATGCAAAAATAAAAATTTTATACTTAGAAATTTTTTTGAACATTCACATGCAAAGCATAAATTTTCCCTAGATTTAATGAAAGAAACTAGATTTAGCAAAAGCCCTAAAAACAGATCTGAATAATGAGTATTGAAACTTGGATCTATTTCATGAGCAAATGCAAAAAATTTTAAAAAGGGAAAGGTAGAGGTAGAAGTTTGAAGATGGAGATTTGGAGCAATATCTCCTTATGTTTTTTCCTCTTGGACAAAGCCCGACTTTGTAGATCCTGAAAGACAACAATTCTAGAAAAGTTCTTATGATGACGGAGATGAGATTGATCCAACTGAGTTTGCACCCTTCTCCAAACGGCAAGATCTGCTAAGACAATCAAACTCAAAACCCAGTGAGATCAAACAAAATAACTAGTATGCTATGAATATTAAACTATGATCAATACTTCATATAACTGAATACTTGTACTCATATAGGTTAAATTAAAATTTGCATAATAATCCAAATTGATAGCTGCAAATGGAAGATCTTATGTTCTAACTGTTGCCGCCTAATTCACACCTTAAGGAACAGGAAAGTCGCAATCTGCTATGTGTGTCCTTGGGGGCAAGCGAGAGCTGGGGACCACTGTCACCACAGTCCACAACTCCTCCGTTTAGGCAAGATCCCAACAGAGCCAAGGGGGGAAGTCCCTACGGAAGATTAAGTTCCAGATTTATTAATTTATTACCAATTAAAGGGATTTTATTAAGGTGGTGAGGCTAAGACTTTATACTATCTAAGGAATGACAAGCATCATGCAAATGCAAAGATTTTCTTTTAATGACAAGCAAACCTTGAGATAAATGAAGACTAGTGCCTATTAACAAATGGAGTCTAAGGATAAATTACAACTTTACAAATTCACAAATGAAATTGAAATCTAAGTTAATCAACTCACAGTTTTAGGTGTTATCCCAATCAAAACAGGTTACAATATGGACAAATGAATACTATGAACAATATAAACAATAATGAATGAGCAGTTAAGCAGTATAAACAATATCCACAGTTGTATCAGACGTTATGAACAGATTGAATAAATGGAACAACTATTAAGCTATTACCCCAAAAAAAAAATTGAAACGAAATGAATCAATTGTATTACACAAGATCTACAGATTACTAAACCATGTGATTACTTAATCAAATGAATTAAAGATGCCACCACAAGAGTTTGCGAAATTGAAAGGAAATACTTGTCTGAAAAGTGAAAAGCTTGCAGTGAAGTAAAATGTGAAAGTGCTTGCAGTAAAAACCTTGAACAGCAAGGCAAAGATAAATAGCAGTGACCTGTGTTTGTAGGACGTTTTGCAATGTCTCTTAGTTCGTTTTAGGTAGATTTTATTAAGGTTTTTCCTCTTGAAGTTTAGTTTTCGAACCAGTGGTGTGACTACCCCAATCTAGTATTTCTCAAGTCAAAGAAGGAATGCTGGTGCGCTCAACAAAGTGGGAGCAAAGCCCACCTGTAGCTCCCACGTCAAACCCCAATGCCTCGGTGCTCAACAAGGGGGACGTAGAACGCCTAGAGACCCCTCACGGTCTTCTACCCCAAGTCGCTTCCGAGTCACTATTTTTAATTAACAAGAAAAACAACTAGATGGATGCCTATTAAACTAAAACTCCTCTATCCCCTGTCGTATCTCGCAAGTACCCCGAAGGGTGATAACCGAGTAGAGGAACAGGGGGTAGTGAAGTTGTTGTTGGTTAATTTTAGGGGTAAATTTTAATCTTGGTGATTAGCATGCAAGGTTAATTTGAAGCTATCAACAAGATCAACCAAGCGGTATCCCTTATGGGAGGTGCTGGTACTTGATCTTGGACTGAAAAATAAAGTGAGAGTTTGTAGCAGAAAAAAGAAACGTTGTTTTAATTAAACTAAGCCCCCACTTCTCCTGCTTTTCATACCCAACTTGAAGTCCCTAAAGGGAGATGACAAGTGGGCAGAGGATACACCGGATCAGTGGGTTGTATGGTTACCCTTTTTGACAGAAAATAAAATTAAAACTACTTCGAAAGGAAAATGCTATTAGCTAAAACAATGCCTAACCGCACAACAATCTCTGTTACAGAGATGGTGGTCTGTAACAGAGATAGGTGGGTAATCAGAAATAAAACTTGCATAAACAGAAAGCTAAGCAACTAGTATTCTACTTCCTACTCTACTTCCTAATCTATTTACATATAGATTATAAGTGCTTTATAAACTTTTGTAGAATACCCCAAGAGAACTTCTCGTTGGGGTTTACAAATATCAGAAAAGAAGAGAGAAAGGTGAGGGTTTGAACCCCTTTTGGAACCGATTGAAGGTTGAGGTATTTCTGGGCCAATTTGGGCAGCACCTCCCCTTCACCAATGTAAAACCTGTCACAAACCAGCAAGCTTTACTTGCTGGAAATCATAGAAAACTCAAAGAAATTGTCAGAAAAAAAATAGTCCAAAAAATCACTAATTTATGGCAAAAATTCTGATTGAAAAAATAACAGAAATATGATGTTTAGAGGGCTGAAATGCTACTAAAATATCAGATCTGAAATGTTTGATTAAGATACTAAAGATTTAGGCCCTAGAAAATGGGTCTTTTACCATTATACAATGGTAAAAACCCTAGATCTAGAACCCCCAAAGAAAAATCTGAAAACAAGAAACCCTTAGAGGAATGTCCTTGGCTTGGAAAACCTGCAAATAAACTTATGAGAGAGCTGCAAAATGTAAGCAAAGAGGTGAGCACCCAATAAATCTACCAAAATACTTTGATAAGTCTTATTAAAAAACTCATAAATGGAAGCAGAAATACTTCTACTTACAAATCCCTCCACAAAATACTTTGTGGAGAGCTATCTAAGCTAATACAAATGCAAATCAAATAAATACATATGCAAGTTACCTCACCAAAAATGCATGAAATGTAGAATGACGGCACAATATCCCTCCAAAGTATTTCCTTGATTATGGCCCAACTAGGGCAAGATTTAAATACAAGAAAGCCTCTAGGGCTTGAGCAAAATAGCTAGCGCACAATGTAGAAGAAGAGAAGAGAGGAAATATTTCTGCAGCATAACAATAGCATGAGAGTAGTTGTGAAATGAGGGAGTGAGACCCTCATTATATAGTTGAGGAGCAACCCCAACCCCTTGAAGATCAATGGCCAAGATTAGATCTAGATCTACATTAGATCTCCACCACTAGATCTAGGTATTTGACTTTTGCACCCCTCTCAACCATTCTACACCCTTAGATTACTTTTCAATCCATGGCTTAGGTGCTTGATCCATGCCTTAATGATTTTGCACCCTTAGATCTAGGGTTTTGACCAAGCATTCCCCTTAGATTGCTTTTAGGGTTTATATTGTGGGCCCAACCTAGGCGCCTCCTCTAAGTGGGGCGCCTCCTCTAAATGTAGCGCCATCTCTAAATGGGTAGTGCCCCCTCTAAATGGGTAGCGCCCTCTTCTATGTGGGCGCCTTCCTCCAAATATGACGCCCCTCCTTAGTGGTAGCGCCTCCCTTTCAAATGACGCCTCCTCCAAATATAACGCCCCACCAAATTGTATAGCGCCCCACTATATTGATGTAGCGCCTCTGCTAGATGGTGGTTTGGCCACTTAATGTTCACTTGGACCACCTCTTAAAAAGGGTCATACTTAAACCTTGTTTGTCCTCCAAACTAGGCTTAGAGCTTAGCCATTTAAATATCTAACCTTTAGACTTAGGCTAAATAAATATTTCACCTTAGATTTAATTTTTCAATTTTCCCATTTTGACTTAGGAAAAATTAAAAATAAACTTGAAAAAATCATATCTTGGCCATGGGGGGGGGGGTGGAAAAATTTGAAATAAATTTTCCTAGGCCTAGCAACCCCCAGACAAAATTACCATGGCATTACTTGATTTTTTCCTTCAAAATCAAATAATATGAATTTTTGACTTAGGGAAATTAATTAATTCCCTAGGAAAAATAGACCTTGCTTAGCCCAAAATGGTCTATCTCCTCAACCTCTTATCAGAATGACATAGGACTCGAAGCAATGGCTTAGGGGGGTTCATAGCAATTTACCTTGCATTCATAGCCCCTATTACAAAATGCCAGTGCTTGAGTAATTACATTATTACATCAAAACTGAGTTAATTAACCACCAAGGGGTGAAATTAATTAACTAGAAAGATAAAAATACAACAACATAACGAAACTCCGCAAGACTCTAGAGATGCCTAGCATGGTCACGAATAACATTTTGAACCCTTAGCCACCCCATGGACTTGACTGTTAGAACGCCCGTCACCACTTTGGAGGATTTTGAGTGAAAAACCTAACCAATTAAAATCGTTTAAAGAACAAGATTAATTGGAAGGGGAAAAAACACTCGATGAGGTGACTTCCCTAACAACTAGTTCCATGGTGTGGCATCCATATCATATGACCCACACTAGCACATATAATTACATTAATTTTCCCACGCAGGGGAGCGGACATTTCGTTTTACAAAGGGGCGATTGCCCTGCAGAAGCGAAAAATCCTCAGATCTTTCCAAGGTACAATTTGTACAATTATGTACATCTTCATGTACATGAAGTTGCCACCTAGTCGAAATAGGTGGGCAACACTAACAATAGACTTCTAAAGCTAGTTATTTGATAATGATTCACCATATGAGTAACAAATTTAAAACAAGGAAAGAAATCACCTCATAAGATAGACATCCACCAATGAAGAAACAATCCCATAGACCTCCAAAGTCGAAAAGCTTTATTCAATAAAATAATGATTACAATTTTTGCAGAGTTTCTATGCCCAAAAGTCCATGTTGTAGAGCTCAAAAGAGCCTCTACTTATACAAAAAGGAAAGAAAATAGGGCTCAAATCTCTAAATCCGGACTAAGAGTAACACCGAAGTAACTGAATGAGCTCGGCATGATGATTTGGAGTTGAACTGAGTTGCAATTGAGTGTTGGAGTAATGAGGGGGGGTGAGGCGGCTCATCCTCCCTCGTAATGATCACCCAACCAATAGATAACCCACACTTCAACCAAAAACGGATTTGACCAAAGAGGGCAAATTTCTGACTGATAGTTCAACTACTACACTCCGATACTTGATCTGAAACTGACTGATATTGATTGGAATCATCATAAATGCTCCGTGCCATGTCATTTAGCCTTTTATTTGATTCAATTTGGTTTATTTTGGAGATTTTTTTATTATCTCCAAAATATTCATTTTTAATATTTTAATTAATCATTTCTCCGTAAATGACTTTTTTGAGAAATTATTAATTATGAGGTTGAATGAACTACTGAAACTTGGAGATAGCTGGCCGGTTGATCATGAATGATTTTTGGCTTAAGGTTAGAGCCTTCAATCACTGAATTTGGGTTCTGGATGACTAACTTATTACAAATTGAATTTTTCCATTTAAATTATGGAAAAATTTAATTAAAAACTTAGGGAAAATTAAAAAATTACCAAATTAAATTTTTTTTTTGTTTGACGCTGCCGGTAAAATTTTTTCAAATTTTTTCTGAGGGTCCTAGTGACTCAGGACATGACCGTAGTCTATTCTAACAATGTCTAGTAGGTTTATATATACTCAGTTGGGCTCTAATAACCCCCCAAGGCCTAGAATTCAAAATCGGGCATTCCAGCTTTGGAGGAAGCGGGAGAAAACCTCGTCAATTATACTCGGCTATAGGCAAAGCATAATTGTCAAGGGCAAAAAACTCCCTGGAATACCTTAGTTGAAATTCTACGTCTTAGGAGACCGAACCACTCAAAAACACCCTACTAGCACATTTTATTACAAACCCCGCGGGGCCATGGTCATAATTATTCAAAACAAAAACTGACTAGCCAAAATTGGCTAGGCACAAAGGCGGATCATCTGATACACTGGAAACAAACATTTATCATGTTTGTAAAATGGCGGCTCCTCAACTAATCCAACTAAGTGCAAAATTAGTGGATAACAAGGTATATTGTCACATGTGTTCCATAGATATTTTTATCATCAATATATAAGGAGAAGATCCAAACTGGATGATGTGATCCTCTGGTCCTCAATACTTTTCATAGACCTTAAGCTAAATTTGATTTTATTGTCGAATTTCATAAATCTTGCTTCTAACAAGTACTTTTTCAATAGTTCATTTTTTATAATCTTTTAAAAGAACTTGAATAATATGTTAAATTTGTATTGTTTCAATTGATTATTTAGCATATTTGATTGATCTTGCTTGCTTTTTTGCAGCAAATTGTGAACAGGTAGAGAGGCATTCTGGGTAAAATTTGAAGATTTAAGCCATTCGGGAGCCTTTCCTCTTTTTACTTGTTCTGTGGGCTTTTTCAAGGCCTCAAATTTGTAATTTTTGTGTTTCCTATTCTACAAAGGAACACAAATCTTCATTGTAATCATTATAATAGAAGAGAAGCAAGCGGGTAGCCAAGTGCCTGCACCCCAGATTAATTTGGGAGTGGAAACTAATTAAGCTAGTCTCCTGAATCCCTTTCTGATACTACCAACTGATCAGACGAAGCTGCAGTGGAAGTAGAGCATACGAGGATGAAGGCCTTTGTAAGTTTTAAGCGTTTTTTGAGCAAATTTTTCTGATTTAGAAAAGGTAAATCCTAGGAGTCTCTTTCCAGATTCAGTACTCTGGCACGCCCTTATCCATGAATCTGTACTCGAGAAAGCGAGGGGGTTTATTTTAAACTCAACAGTGCATAAAAAAAATTGAAGTTTTTTAATTACTACACTGCTCAAATCTTTTACCTTATGGTACTTCGGTATAGCGCAATGGGTAAGTATTCAAATTACTTTTTTGCAAACAAAAAAAACTTAAAGAAGCACTGAAATAATGAAAGAAAGCAACAAACTATACTAACAACATAAAAACCACGAAAAAGGACGCCGACGCAAATCCCCCCAGGAGGGATGGGGAGCAGGCTCTGATGAGCCTACTCAACCCTTATTACAACTTTGCAAACATGAAATAAAAGTGCACTTTGGTCCTTATACTTTGGATCCAAAGGCTTACAACAACAGAAAAGACAAGACTTTTGGTGAAAATGGAACTCCGTTGAGCTCTCAATGGTTCATTTTCCAGCAAAACGGCCAGAGTTTCCTTCTACTTTTTGTTATACCTGCAAAAAATCAGCATGCAATCAAATACAAAAGATGCTCAAAGACACTTTAAGAGTGTCTTCGAACAATCTTCGAAAATTTTTAAAAAATTTCTTAAGTCAAACTAGTTTAAGGAAATAACAAAATAACACAAAAGAACAAGTCTTTTTGTGAATCTTGGCTCAGTTTTAGGGCAACCAATCGAAAGCACTCTTATCTTGCGAGATTTAACTTTTCAACTACCAAAAAGAAATGAAACTTTTATCTTAGCCTTTAGATCTTAATCAAGAAAGCAGCTAAGAAACAAAAGAATCTATATACTAGATCTAGCTTGCAATATGAAACTTCTTTTATGGAACAACTAGCATCTATTTGCATTTGCCAAATGAGCTAGATCTAAGTGTGATTTTAACCCTTTAAAATAATAGATCTAATTTGATTTACAAATTTAAAAATAGTAACCAAAGTAGAGAAGGTATAAGGAGAAAGAGAAGAGCAACTTGGACTTTTTAGCAAAGAAGACTTCGAAGGTTTAGACGTGTGGTACACCTAGGGTTTGATCTTCCGTAAGAGATCTGAAAGAACATGAGCAAGCAAGCTCTTTGCTTCTTTAAATCAGATAATTTGCAGTTGGCAACATACTTGTACACAACCCATTAAATCTAGAAATGAAAGAAGATAGAAATCAAGAGAATATGAGCATAAACAAATGATACATATAAATCTTGAATCTCTAACTTACTGCAAATAAAAGATTAACTAGATCAAACAAGTTCTAGCAATCCTTCCTACAAATTTGATACCGATCCTACTAGTAGGCTAGATTTTCATAAAGCAAGTGCACAAAGACCAAATACAGGTTACCTCATAAAACCGAGATAATACATCCACTCAATTGATAGCATCACACAACATGGACCTCCAAAGCCTCTTTATTTCTCAATATCAAAAGATAGTACAACAATTACAATTCTCAAGCCTTTGCTCAGCAAACTCTAACTAGTTTGAATGAGGAGAGCAAAGCTTTATTTATAACAAAAGCAGGCTCAGGGGGGCACCACCAAGACTAAAGATCAACCCAGAGTGTAACTAAGTTGAACTGAGCTTGAATTGAGTTGAACAAAGGAGGTGATTGACACCTCTCTTACCAAACTCCTCCAACCAATCAAAAACCTCCAACACATACCAACTACTCACCAACATTGAAGATGGGGTCTCCCTCTCCCCTCGCGTGACTGTACGGCTCCTTCACGCATGAGAGAGTCTCACCAACCCAATAATCGCTTTGATCCACATTTATTGAATGGAAAACCATATTATAATACAACCAAGGTTTTTACATGTAATACAGATACAAAGGGGGTGTACTCCCTTAGCTAGCGCAACCCCATACATCAACCTCACGCATGAGCTCCATTCCCTATGAGTTGACGTCACAAAATGAGATATAACCTTTGACCCAGGTCTTGGTAAATGACGAGTCTACTTTGGATTATATCCAAAGTCTTATAAATGACAAGAGATGAAGGTAGGGTCCATCCCTCTTACTATTCTCTACCGCAACCAAGGTTCGCGTGAGTCTTGTTAAACTAGTAGCAACAAGGAAGGTCTTCCCGCATGCATGCAGAAGACTTAAATTAGGAAACCAATTGTATTTAATATACTTTTCCTAAGTTTATTTTGGAAAATAAATTAAAGTGATCTAAATTAACTTTAGCGAAACACTAGTTAAAGTGAAAGTGAAATTAGGGTTTTTGCTTTACCACTAGTTAAAGTGAAAGTGAAATTAGGGTTTCGCTTTACCTAAAGTTATAAAAGAGAGATCAATTGGTGGAGATGACACACACACTTGTATTCCGACAGAGACATGATACAGATAGGGAAAGAAAGTTAGACAGAAGATTTAGCTGGGAAGACTGAGGAGCGAGTAACAGGATCACCGAGCTTTGTACAGCTAGGCCGTACACTCACACAGGAGGGTGTTGAGGTTTAGCTGGGATTTGCCTAGTGATTCTGCCCGGTACTGCATTCGCCAGGTTTGGGTGAATTTGCAATGATTGTAAAAGTTCCATATTTTTTCATAATAAAATCTATATCTAACTACTGCACTGGTTTTCCCATCTTGGTTTTTCCGGGGGTTTCCATACCCAAAATAATAGTGTCATTATTGTGATGTGATGTTGTGATTTATTTCTTAGTTTTATATTCCGTCGCATACTGTAAAAAATATTCATGTGTGGTTATCAGTAAAGATCTTGCATGCACTGTTAGCCCTAGTTTGAATATTAAAGGAAAATTTACAAGTCTCTCCTTAGGTTGACGTCACCTCTTCATAATTATTCATTTGCTCCTATCATATCCAAAGTCTAAGTTATATCATGGAAAAAAGGGTTGCATGACTATGGGGAACCCATGCCATGTCACCCCATCCACTGGTATTTTAATAATTTTGATTTTCAACCCTTTTGACTTTAGTGTCAATATGTCATAATTTAACATTAAAATGCCTTATTGATGCACTTTTAGCCAAATAATGCCTTCCGAGACGTTTTAGCCACCCGAAACATAGTGAAAATGGTCACCGAGGTAAAGATGTTGCTATGAGTGTGAAAACGAGCATTCCCACACCAAAAACGAACTCCAGACCCACCAATTATTACATTATGAAGTTTCTTAATTAAACCATTAAAAATGGCTTAAAAAACGGGAAAACATATTTTTTTCGTAATTGGAAAAAACTCTAGGGGGACCTAGTACATGTCCATATGACTCAATATTGATGCCTAGCATGCTCATATACATTGACACGTGAACTTTAACCTCCTAAGGCCTAGCCGCCAATATGACCATTCCAGCTTTGGAGGAGCGGTGAAAAACTCGAAAATTATACATCGCTTATTCAACATTGCATAATTGACAAGGGAAAAAACACCTTGGAATGATCGGATTGACGTTTAATTCTTAAGAAGCCAAGTCCTTTACAAAAAAGGAGGTCGTGCTAGTACATTTATTACAACTTCCCCGAAGGGGTATGAACATGCGGTACAAAAAATAAAAGGATCAAAGTGACAAGGGCAGCCCTTGGGATGCATCCCTTGAATAATCCAAGTGTTCATATAAATCATCTACCACTGTTATCCTCTGATGAAAACAACCTCAAGTGTAAGGACTAGGCTCATGGTTGCAAACTTGATCTGAAATTAACTTAAGGATCTTTATAACCATCATTTACATGTGAAATTTAAATGTCAATTACTCATAAAGAGCATCTACCAAGCACATAAGTACATAAAATTGTAAGCAAACCATAAATGAAGTCAAGAGCTGATAACGGAGTTCAACAGACCCCCTGGCTACGTCTCCGGGCCACTTCCAAATGGGAAGGCTGATCTATAAAGTCTTCAAAAAGCTTACAAAATGAGTGTTCTAGAAATACTTCTGAGTTCTGTCAATCAGACGTAGAAACAGATTGCACAACTGGGTTCCTCTCGAAAAATCGAGAAAAATGAGTATAAACTTGCCTATATGTGCTTGAGACCTCCTCTGGGACGCAAAATGATGCACAGGTATGCAAACAAGACAAAATAACATTGACTGTGTATGGATTCTGCCTCGGGATCCGTGCCCATTAATGGCCTCTGTGCCTTGGGAAACGTGTCTGTACCTGTCTACAAAAGTACCATGTTCACCTCCGAACTTGACCTCCATGGCTGGAATTTTTGTGGCTTTTATAAGTTAAAAAACAGTAGTTTTGGGTCGCGGTCCATGAGGCCACGCGTCCATTTGGAACCACAGTTTATGCATCAAAGTGTTAACCGATTCCCGTCGATCCATAACATGGCTCACCTTGGTAGCGTGTTGGTAAAGACGTGGAGTATGGGGCAGAGGTCCCGGGGTCAAACCCGCGGGCCTCTCCCCTGTCTACGCTCTTTTACATTGTGGCGCTTGTATGTATCGCCACATGACCATATAGTTGGCGTTTTAACATTATTTGGTGGCACGAAATATGGTATGGAGGATAAGGTTGCTATTTGGTATAGTTTGGTTTGGATAAGATAAGGCTTAGCTCCACGTTGATATAGTTCTAACAAAATAGGTAGTAGCTCCTGTTGTCACATCCATAGTGGCTGGGGTCACCATGATGCAGATTAGTCTTGTTAGAGGCATGAGCTAGTTCTGGCACATGAGTTGCGCAGTTTTAAGATCATGATCATCAGTGACCGTGTTTTTTCTTTTCTTTTTCAGAGCTACTCAGAGCCTATGGAGCGGCACAATAGTACTCCTTGTCCGAACTTAGCTCGACATGAACCCATTGAGATGACTTGGTTTAGTCATGGTTTACTTGGCATAGAAACATATCAGGCAACTGGTATAATTCCCTTGCCCCTATGCAGTCGGAGGTGGTTCTCATGGTTATTGTCATAAACATGTATATGGATGAGTAGGTATATATGTTGCATTTGGGTGTTATTGTTTGTTTGTCTTACTTATATTAATAGCTTTGACTTGGCATGGTGACTAACAACGTGATGTTATATTTTATGGTTGCTATTATAGGCTTGACATTATGAGTGGTTTAGTGGTCTTGAATGCCGAGACTTTTGCATATGCTCACTAGTATTGCCTACCTTATGTAGACTTAACCATATCCTTGCTATGCTTGGCACAACTTCTCACTGTCTGTGCCCATCTGTTGCTTCCATCCTTGAGACTTTACCTTTGACTTAGACTTGGACTTGTGAAATTGAAGACTCTCCCCCACCTAGACCTCTATCTTGGATATACTACATGTTGTTTGTGTCTCGGCTCTGAAGTTGTGTATGGCTATGCTATCAAACCTAGGATCTCATTCGTCTTGCACCCAGGATGTTTGAGTGCAGTATAGGATGGCATATGTCCCTGAAGTTTTTTCGCTAGTCCTCGAAGCAAGTTATCCTTTGTGAAACAAAATTGCATCGAAACCATATCTAAAGGATGCAAGGCCAGCTACGATTAGTTTTGTTTTTAAACATTTGCCCTAAATGAATGAAAGTTGTTGGTAATAACTCCCGATTCAATTATTCTAATCATGGCTAAGCATTCATTTATACATTCATGTGACGGTTGTGTTTCACCTTTCGTCCAGCCTTTTCGGCTTCCAACTATTCCTATTTATTTATTTACAAT